>JAUPFT010000019.1:32396080-32553580 GCA_036936625.1 Parnassius smintheus behrii | reverse complement strand
AAATTATAATAGACCGGGGTAAATGTTTATACGTAGGTCCCATAATGAACTGGCCTGATATAGTTCAACGCGACATGTCGCTACATGTTGTGTTGCATTAAATAGTACGTTTATCGTGCACTTAATATAAGAAACATGCATCGACATGAAATCCTTAGTCTTAGTTTAACAGGCATTTGAATAACGAGAGTCGCGTACTTTTTCAAAATGTCGAAAACTGAGTATCGAAGTGTCATAAAGTTTCTGTTTAAAGAAGGTTTATCCCCTGCCCAAATAAAAGAACGATTGGATGGCGTGTATAAGGAGTCTGCCCCCTCCTATAGCACAGTGGAAAGTTGGGTGAAAGAGTTTCGCCTCGGGAGAGAAACCGTCGAAGATTTTGGCCACGACGGTCGACCTGTGGAAGTGCTCACTCCCGAAACGATTGCTCTTATCGAAGAGGAGGTTCTGAGTGACCGCCGTTTGAAGATTAGAGAAATTGCAGCAAGGCTTGGGCTCTCTAAGAGTACCTTTCATCGCGCGATCCATGAACATCTTCACATGAAAAAAGTGAGTGCAGGATGGGTACCGAAACTTCTTTCAGCGGTACAGAGACAGGAAAGAGTGCGCTGCGCTTCGGAGTTTTTGGATCTTTGTGGCGAAAATCCAAAGACTGTGATCGAGCGGCTAGTGACTGGTGATGAAACTACGATCTTGTATTATGATCCACAAAGTAAGCGCGAGTCAATGGAATGGCGTTATAAGGGTGAAAAGCCCCCTAGAAAGGCAAAGGTGCAACAATCGACTAAAAAACTGATGTGCACAATATTTTGGGATTTTCAAGGCATTTTGATGGTGGATTATAAAGAACGTAATACAGTCGTAAACGGCAAATATTATGCTTCTTTAATATATAAATTACGAGACAAGATAAAGGAAAAACGAAGAGGCAAGCTGTCTAAAGGTGTCCTGTTGCTCCATGACAACGCCCCTGTTCATACCGCTGGTGTTTCGAAGGATGCAGTTCGTCAATGCAGGTTCACAGAAGTTCAACATCCACCTTACAGTCCAGACATGGCCCCGTCCGACTATTATTTATTTCCAAATTTAAAGCGGGACTTAAGAGGAAGAAAATTTTCAAGCGATGAAGAGTTGCAGGAGGCCGTCTTCAGTCATTTTGAGGATAAAAAATGTGATTATTTTTATAAAGGTTTAGAGATGTTGATTCACAGATATCAGAAGTGTGTTAGTATTCATGGTGATTATATTGAAAAATAAAATTAGTTTCGTTTCATTTCCTTCATTGGTTCATAGTTAGGCCAATTCATAATGGGACCGCCTACGTATTTTGTTTGTATAAAATTAAAGAAAAATCTCTTTGGTTGTACTGTTTGAATCTGGCTGGTTATAATATCAATACATTATAGGATATTAGAAAAAAGAAAAAGTAAAAGACAGTCAGACAGAAATTTAATGAAACTCAACCATTTTTGAAAATATTACTTACATACAACCATATACATACAACCACATTGATCACTAGTGATGAAAAGTGGATCACCTATGATAAGAAGGTGCGAAAAAGATCATGGTCAAAGGGTTGTCAAGCTCCACAGACTGTAGCGAAACCCGGATTAACGCGCATTAAGGTGATACTGTGTCTGTGATGGGATCGGAAGGGTGTCATTTAGGTATTATAAGCTTTTACCGCCAGGCAAAAACATTGGTTCGGATTTTTACTACCAACAACTAATAAGACTCAAGCAAGAATTATAGAAAACAGGGCCGGAATTTATCAACAGAAAAGGAGTGGTCTTTCATCATAATAACGTCAGACCATCTTTAAACTTTTTTGTTTCTTTTACATCTTTTTTTGTTTCTTTTACATCTTTTTTTCTTTCTTTTACATCTTTGGCCAATCAGCAAAATAAATAATAGTTGGTAAGTATTAATGCTGGATGCATTAGTCATATAGTCCCGCCCTTGCACCCTCAGATGTTTTTTTTACCTGTTTCGATCTCTTCAGAATTCTTTGGGTGGTATTAGGTTAACATCAAGAGAGGACTGTCAAAACTAGTTGTCGCATTTTTTTGATCAGAAATCCCCAGAATTCTACAGCAACGAGATTATGTCATTACCAACAAGACGGCAACATGTTATGAACAAAATGGCACATATATATTATAGTTAATTATAGTTATAGTATAAATAGTCAATTGTTTAAAGTTTGAAAAAAAAAATGTCTTGAATTTGTATATAAAATACGAAGAAACATTGTCTCCGATCTTTTATTTTGATGAGATCTTTAGCTAAGCATTCCGGTGTTTCTACATGGAAACATTTCAGTACACACTATACTAACAATGTGAAAATAACAATTTCACACCTGAGCCTCGGAAAGCCTGAGCCCGTACTGAACTCTGAGCCTGAGCACGTAAAGCTGTTGTTGCGCCTGATCGCTCTCCGGTCGTGTCGAATTACCGTCCTGTCAGACTATGAGAGTGAGGAAATAGAGAGCGCACCTGTGCTTGCGTATACACTTGGATGTTAAAATCCTGTTTTGCGCAGATGGCTAGTCTACCTTGAGACTGATCGCCGTGACCGAAATTCGGTCTAGAGGACTTTATAGTTAGAAAGAATTAATTGAATAAATATATATATAAAAATGTATGTAATCTTAGACTGTTGTTAGTACTGTTTTTGTAGTGCCGCTTAAAGCTAGATAAGTCGCGTCTTGTGAAGATAGTGGCTCGAGACAAACGCCGCGCCGCCGGTAAGGTCCCAGGTCGTATCGATCCGGAAAAATCGCCGGTGGTAAACTATTCCACACACATTCCACGTTCTAATTGAACCCCCTATTCCGCTAGATTCCAATGACCCAAATGTCGCTGATCAGTCACACACGAACACTACACCCTCAACCAGTGCAACAAACACAATTAGTACATCGGATGGGACACAGAAGGTTCGCTGACGGGCGGGCCGCGCAAACCTTCACACCGCGTACACACCGTACCGTTCGTGGGTGGTGCTCACCGCCCCGAACTTCGAACGATACGAGTTAGCCGTCAGAGACGGGGGCCTGGCACCCTATGTTCAGACGGGCGTTAGATAACTCATTTATGTGCACAGACACAACTGACGTTACTTGCGTAACGATACAGAACATCTTAAACTTAGCCCCTTTATTTTTATCTTCCGGCCTTTCAGGCCGCGACCCCTTAGACCCATGTAGCTGTAAAAGCTAAAAGGCTAACAGCACCAACATTATCGAAGCTAGTCAGCTATTCTATTATTTTACCAATAATAGTTAAAGGGAATTTTTAGAATTGCCAGTATTTAAAAAAATTGTGTTTCCTATTATTTCGGTCTCCTCTTTGTGCGGTGCTTGTTTATAGATGTTTAATATGCATTTTAACTGTTTAAATTAATAAATTTATTAAAAAATAAACACAACTATATTGAATAAAATTGTCATAACCAATTCATTTAATAACAATGCACGTTTTTATGAATTATCAATTTATATTAAATTATTAGTGTTAATGCAATCTAACGCCTCACTTGTGTACTACTTTGAGAATCAATTACTTTGGTTCGATAAAAGGACCAACGAGAATATAATCACTTAAAAAAGGACTTTACCTATATAAAGAAGAGGATGGTGCTACTAAAAGTCAATTTTACTCGAAAAAAAATTATTTTGTTTTATTACACTAAAATGAAGTCTAAAAGACATTTATTTGCTGTAAAATAAAACTTTTATCTTAAATTTTATGCCGCACTTGTGGTTGAAAATGATCATATTAAATAAATCATTAGCGAAGCGTTGTGAAATATTTTTATTTTATATTTCATTTTTATTTTGAATTATTATTTTGAAGGTTTTACTTTTTTTTAATATAAAAGGTTTTATTTCTACCGCGTGTAAACTGCATACATGTTTTTTATAATTATCTACTTGTCTGAGTATTTGCGGTATTAGAATATCCGCTAGCCCGTAACGTCCCGTGGGTGTAGTCATAGAGGGAAACAAATAAGGAGATGAGCAGCAGCGTCTTGCTAATAATAACTAAATGAAAACTGTGGTCCCCACCCCGCCTGCCAAGCGTGGCAAGTATGGCAAATAAGACGCAATCTATCGGGGAGAGCTACAAATGTTCAGCAGTGGTTTTTTGATAGACTGTAACTGTAACGGTTATTATTATTACACAAATAAATGAATATAATACTACATATTCTGATAAAAGTATATAAAATTAACCTTTAGACAAAAATATCTTTTATTTCCATTATGTTACAGCTATTTGTGCGAACTTAAATTGTTAAATTAACAAAGTAAGTTATACATACCAATTATTGTAAAATTATTCCAGTAACAATATTTTGATTTCTTTAGAGCGCTTGAAATAACTAATTGGATAAGGAAGGTTGAGGTACTCTCTGGAGTATCCTTAAACTTTGAACGCAGGCCGTACGATAATGACTCTAAAGTTATTGTTCATTGTCGTCTTGTTTTATCTTTGTTAAAATAGAATAAAGCTAAAATTTTAACATTTGAAATCGAATAATAATGTTATTTTTATATAACACTTTTGCTCAGCACTATATTCTTAACCATTGCATTCATCATCGATCTTGTTAAAAATGGCGGTGTAAAAAAATCCATCACCTCACTACTTTCCCTAGGCATTGTAAGAGGCCATAATGGAATATGCCAGAAGATCACATGCCCTCATATTGATGGCGGTCAATGGCGCAAAAAATCTGGTAGTCTGGTACTGCTAACGCCAATTTACCTGCTCGCTTGTGAAATAATTATGCCCCGTACAGACTTTGGGTCTGATATACACTGAAAACTTATAAGCTTTTCGAATCTAATATAACAATACGCTCGTTGGTTTGATGGGCCTATTATTATTGTGCGTCTCAAATGTTTATAATAATTATTCTTTTATTTCCGACCTAGGTCCATACAAGTTGTTAGTAATATATTGCACACCTTAAATACTAATGTTAGTTACTTAAATATGTTTAAATACTTTGAAATACATCGTTCCAGTGACTCAACACATGATCATCTTTGTTATTTTTTTCTTGTTTTTATAAAACGTTACCTCCACACTAGAATTTTCTCCTGTATCGTGGGGGCAGTTTACAAACACAAATTGCACAAGGACAAACATCTAGACTCGGAACCATTACCTGTATACCATACAAATACTTGTTCCGTGCGGGATTCGAACCCGCGGCCTTTAGCGCTGTAACTCACTAAGCCACTGCGCCACGGAGCCGTCTAACATCACATCGTAAGGAGAACATGTTCAGAATACTGTTGCGCCTGCCATGCATTCTGCTCAACAGGGAGTTCTCTTTTACTCATTATTACGAAGAAGTCATCTGTTCTTGCTTCTACAAATATCCTCGATGTGCTTTAAAAGTGAGGCAGCACCAACAGAGCTCCGAAAATTTTGTTATATGGAACATGAAGGTCAATCACAAGCTCACTTTGTATAAAATGTTATCCATAAGCTGCATGCAAAAATTGGCAGTATTTAAAAAAAGTGTAATCACGATTTTTTGCTGCACCGTGCAAACCTATGAATCAACGTATTTCCACGGACCGACAGTGCCCTTCGCTAAATCTTGATGGCCATATCAAATTAAGAATTTTCAGTAATGTCCACTACATACTCGATATTTAAACTCTTTTACTCTGGGTTCTTTTACTCTTGTCTTCTTGGGACACTTTTTGCAGCTCTAAAGACCATTAATTGCCTTTTCTTAGCATTGTATATGACGGCGCCTGCACCGTTGCACTTGCAGAGGCGCCCGTGTGGCTACTAGTTTTGCTTGTATAAAAAGCGGTGCCGTTAAGGGAGTCTTGCACAGAGTACTTTTTGAGTCTTGGCTCTGACGTGGCACGGAGCACTTGTTGTATTCCGTTTCAGCTCTTCTTCAACTCTTTGGATAATTAATTCGTGGAAATTAATTGATTCTCAACTATTAAATTAGTCTCAGGACAATTTATAGTTGATTATCTGTGTCTGAGTATTTTATAATTGTGTGATAAATTGTAATTAATTCAATATAAAAGAAATATTCCGCTGGATTTGCTGCTGGTTCTTCGCAGGACAGTGGTTTTCTCCGAACCAGTGGTTGTAGTACTATATTGAATAAAAATGATTCTATGCTATTCTAAAAGCCTTTTCTGTAATAACTCTACATTTAATTTTAACTATCTTCCTACGTACTATACTTAACCATGTCTAACAACATAATCTTCGCAAATACGTAACAAATATTCTAAGAGCACTAACAAATGGGGCGAGCATCAACGTAGCTTCTGCATAACTTAAATTATTTAAGGATACTCCATCTGCATAGTATCCGATACGCGTGTTGCTCAACTCACCGATTAAGTCATTAATGTACAGCCTGAACATGTTTGGTGAGCTTAAATGCTCTGGACTCACGCCATATTTTAGCCCGTATGGATCAGCAAACGCACACCAGTTACCCATGTGAAACCGTGAGCCCGTATGAATTACTGTCCCTTTCTGCTGAGCACATCAAGCTTTTTCGAGGTCGATTTGGCCTACTCTTCTAAGTGGCCTTGAAATTGCATATCATTCGATATGTCGAAGCCGAGGATTCCGATACTGGCTGACGCAATAAGACAAGTGCCTTGAAACTGAGGAGATACAACAAAGGGGTTAATTTAGAGGTGAAAGCGCAAACTTGTGTCTTCTGGGGATTTAATTATACTAGATTTAGCCACCCCTACGCTGAGACTTTTTTCAGCAAAGACCTGAGTTCAGACACAAGTTTGTTTGGGTATACGGCGACGTTTTCCCGAGTAATATTGGCACGGCCTGTATATACAGCATCACCAGTGCTGTCATCCACGTAGCAATTAATGTTACCAGTTTGCAACATACCATTGATAAGCAGAAGGAACAGCGTTGGTGATAGCACGCAGCCCTGTGGAACACCAGCGTGAATAGGTTTGTAATCAGAGCATGAACTGTCTACTACAACCTTGATGCTCCAATCAGCAAGGAAAGGGGATCACCACTTTACCAATGACGTCCCAATGTCATAGTTAACCGCGGCTACCTTCAGATTAAAATTATTAATTTTTGTTACGATCTACGCGCGATTTATTTAAAAGTGTAATGTTCGCGTAAATATAAGAAATTATTATGTAAAATATTCTTTCACGAAATAGTGGTGGTGGGTTGTCCCGTCACGGTTCTCTGATCAATGTTATCCGAAGAGCTCTTGTCTTGCTTTTTCTCTCGATTTGAGAGTCGAGAATATTTAGAGAACATGATAGAAGATGCCATTGTATGACTTTGGTCCCATGGGAGAGAGGTAAAGCCATGGTGTGGGATGCTAAGAGCATAGACACTTTGGCAGTCACTCATCTTAAAAATATCTCGTTTAGATCATATCCGGCATCGGTGACAGCGGAAATAAGTAAGTGGCGCAAATAAATGAGTCTGAGAGATGACTACATATTTGTGCCATTTGCTTTAGAATACTGTCATTCCATGGGGTCCACGTCCGGTGAACTTCCTATAGTTAACGTATCGGAGACGGGTTTTTGATTCTAGTGTTAAGAAGGTTGGCTCTTTAATCCTTAATGGTCAAGTATATTCAGCCATTCAGCGGGGAAACTGTATGATGAATTAAGTTTTTAAGTTAAAGTTAGGTAGTAAGTTTAAGTGTTTTTATTGTAGTAATAATTATTGTATCTAAAATATAAAAAAATTCTATGACACTGACAGTTGTTTTATTGCAATCGAAGATTGGGGCAAAATCTTTTAAGTATAATGTATACTTATGCCAGGAGGCCCCGTTTTTTCATATTAAATTTTCATCTTTTATCACACGAAGTTTCTAAAATTGAATAAAAAAACCAATAATGTTAATATTGTATGATGTAGTTGAATGATAAGTAAATAAATTATTAATATTTAAATTCCAAGTGCCGTATTGCTTACATTAAGGACTGCATATATGTCAAAATCCATAATATAAAGCTGCATCCGACAATTGGTTGAAAATATCCCCTATGTCATCAAACGTAAAAGGGAAAACGCAAATACGAGCTCGACTTCCGACAGGCCTTAATAACTACCGCCGTTTAATAACGATAATACAAACATAGATAAAGCAACATATCAACGTATTTAAAAAAATACGTTTGGGTTGGCTTCACGTTTTTGATGTCAGCGTTTTAAGGGTAGTAGATATAAATTGTCTTATAATGCTATTTGAGTTTTAATTAAATACCAAAATGAACAAAATTGATACAACGGTAACTTGTCATTATGAATTTATTTGTTGCATGAATTTAGAGTTGGCGATAGCAGTAGGTACCAGACGTCTTGTACCTTTTAGACTGTTTCCCGCAACGACTACACAGCCCGAACTGTGCAGCTGTAGCCGTTGGTTTACGGTCACTATCTTGATATTTTTTACCTGGGCTGAACAGTTGGTACATTTAAACCGTCATTTATTGGAAGCCATGAGGTCTTCCTCATAAAATAAATCTAAATAAACAAATTTTAAAATTATTTGTTTGATATAAGTAATAAAAAAGTGAATAACGTTTAATAAATTAAACCTTAATCTTTATATAATTCTATTCAACCTATATCAATACTTTTTATTAAACCTTGACTATAATTTAAAATATAAAAATTAAGACCATATGTAGATAAATTTGGTATAAATCATATTAAAGATCAAGAATTCTAAAATGATGAGTTATTAAAAAATTATTTAATGAGTAAATTTTTATATTACTAATCAAATAATATATAAATAAACCTATTATTCTAACATAAAAAACTATCATTTTCATATTAAATGATAAATAAATTGTATAAGGATAATTAAACATTATTCATATTAAAAATCTTCTAGTAATTAAACTTATAAATAATAATAAAAATATACTTTTTCATATAACATAATCCTCATCACATAAATTATAAATAGAAAATAAAAGAAATTAAATATATATAATCTATAGGTATAAATAATTCTAAGGATTTAATTTTAGAAATAATATATATATTATTTCTAAAATTAAATCCTTAGAATTCGCCTTCTACAAACACCACGGATCAATTAAGGCTATAATACTATTACTACTATTACTAAAAAAAAAATTAAATGAAAAAGAAAAAATGAAACTGATTGCTAATTAAGAGCTGTACGAGCGAAAACGAAAAACGAAGAAATTGAGCGCTGCACTGGAAATCAAAAAATTTATACAATGCTGGTTTGATAATAGTTTATATTTTTGTATAAAGTCTGTGATTAAAAGTACATTTTTTACTCCATTACTTTAGTAGATAATCGACAGAATATAATTTTCATTAAGCTTGAACTCGTAGAGGCCATGTATCTAATATAAGTTTCCGCAGTGGTAATTAAGTGCTCTATTTATGCTGTATTTTATGTCCTTATCGAAGATAAATAAAGGTAATCAATGGGTCTATATATACAATATTTATCGTCCTTATTCCGTGTTAGTGACGGACGTGGCCCGGGTATGGACGGTGAGAATAAAAAAATCAATATTTTACAACTGAAGTATTTCTATATAACGCACTGAACAATAGAAAATTATTGTCAATTTAGAAAAGCCAGATTTGCCTGCAAATTATGTAATACATTATTAGCGGCCACTACGACGTCATTATTCGACGCTTATTCGCTTTTTATGACGCCCTGAGAAGTAGGACGTCGCCAATTACCTAATTGGATACGATTTGCAAATGAGATGAGCAGTTTCATTAAATTTGTTTCAGAATATTTTTTCTGTAAAATTTTAATTGAATTTATATGCAGCCTTTTGAAGTCCGCTGCTGAGTACAGTGTCTACCAAGAATGAGCCAGCGACAGGAAGCATCGCCTAAGACTATCCATAGACCACACTGGGCAGGCAAATTGGTGAGTAAAGAGCCAATACTCTAGCACTGGTAATACTAATCCCTATAATCTTTCTTCTTTTCTCTTTAGTAGCCTAAGTTTATTCCTGGTCTCCCCCATTATAGGGATGATTTGTCTTAATTGCCAAACTTTGCAGGCGAATTAGTAATCGCATGTACCAGACGTCATGCACTTTTGATGCCGGTACCTGGTCGCCTGTGTGGGTTTTTATTCTCATTTATTGCGGCATTAACTATAAGACTTTCGGGAATATAGAATAGAATAGACGTGATTGATTCACAATATGTTGATGTAATTTTGGAAGATTTTTTTTGTTTAGGTTATTTTGTCTGCTTGAGCTCCTATCAGAAGTCGCTGCTGATAGGAGCTCAAGCAGACAAAATAACCTAAGGTTTATAGCACCATCGGAGCATTTATTCGACGGTTCCATTAGGGCACTAGTATACATGCTCAGACTACATAAAACCGCATCGCTGTTTAACCGACTTCAAAAAAAGGAGATTTACAATTCGACTGTACGTATTTTCTTCATACGTATGTTACACGATATTTTCAGCATTGTGAACCAACTTTAATGATTCTTTTTTATTAAAAAAGTACTTCAGGAGTATACCCTCTAAATTTGAAAGAAGAATTCACCCCTAGGGTGGCATAAAAGGTAATTATATTTTTAATGTAACTATTAAGACGAAATTGGGGTTGTGATACTCCTTAGTTTTCTCATCATCATTATCATCATTACAGCCTATCAAAGACCACTGTTGAACAAAGGTCTCCTCAAATATTGCCTCATTAGGAGGATAGTTACCATAGTTGCCAAGCTTGGCAGCTGGATTGGCAACCTCTGTTTCTTATTTTTTAAGTTGTTGTTAGGAAGACACTGCTGTCACCTGTTACGACGCACACGGGATGATATGTATGGAGTAGTGGTGGTATTCTAACGCAAACACTACACAATTATTTAAATCATTTGTTCATACAGTTTGTTATAAATTGTGCAATTTACAGTTTGTTAAAAACTGTGTAAAGTAAAGTAAAGTAAAGTTACAGCCTATATACGTCCCACTACTGGGCACAGGCCTCCCCTTATTTCTGAGAGGGTTTTAGGGAAAGGAGAAGTGTCCGCCGCGCTGCCCCAATGCGTGTTGGCGAACTTCACATGTCTTCGAAATATTTTTTTTTTATTCCTCAGACTCCTTTTTGAGAGGAAACCTGCATGGTTTCCTCACGATGTTTTCCTTCACCGCCGAGCACGTGGTAAATCAGCACTTGAAATTGCAATTAACAATTTCGTTGGTGCCGGTGGGGATCGAACCCGTGTGCGTTCTGTTTACAGCGAGCGTTAATCATATGAGCTACCACGGTTCTTGTAGTTAACTTGTAAAAATGTGTAGTTAACCCAAAAGAATAAAAAATAACTTTTAATAAAAAGTAAAAGCAGACTTAAAAAATAAAAAGAATGAAATAACTTTACATTCTGAAGTTTTAGCTTTAATTCTCCCATAAACTATATTGTGTTTGCTCAGACTTCAGAATGTAAAGTTATTTTATTCGTTTTATTTTTTTTGAAATGAGCTCATTTTTTAACGTATCCATTATACAGACCAATAAAACAGAAGAAATAATCCAGCGGCTAATTTCCTGCCAAAAACTACTCGGTCTTGAATATTTTACGTATAGCGTAAAAGATACGTGGTAGAATGGGTCAGCTCGACCGGGAAAGGACCACGCTCTCACAGAATACCAGCGTAAAGAGGTAGCTGTGTGTGTAATGCTTGCTGTGTTTCGTATGGTGAGTGTAGAGTGTGTCGTTTGTCACCCTATCCTATAAAAAAAATGAGGTGGCTATACTGCTATCTTTTGGAACTCATGAGATCTTACAGGTGTTTTCCACAGTCGCCTCTTACGACACTTATTTGACGAAATTGGGTGATGCTTTCCCTTAAGCCGATACAACTTGACACTTTCTATCTAAAAATGAAGTTACTTTGTCAGATGGTAAAATTGTGAAATTATCGTCTACGTACCGCTTGTAGAATCTAGAAACAGGAGCAGTAAGAAGGGTTTCCTCAAAATCCTCCTTGAATATGTCGACAACTATGGGAGATACAGGTGAGCCCATCGCCACACTCACTACTTGCTTGTGGAACTCTTTCCTCCACCATAGATAGCCAGATGTGAGGCAGTGTTTGAGTAATACTGCATATTCTGTTGGAATTCTTTTGTCTTCTTTTGTGGGTAAACTGTATGCTAAGGTGTTAATTGAAAGAGTTATGAAAGAAACTGATGGAAAAATTTGGGATGTGCAAGCGGGTTTTAGAAAGGGAATGGGGTGCACAGATCAAGTCTTTTCCGTGCGCATGATTGCGAAGAAGTTTTTGGCCAAAAACCAGAAAGTTTCTTGTGCGTTCATGGACTTGGAAAGGGCTTATGACAGAGTGGACAGGAATGTGTTATGGCAAACACTGAACTCATTTGGGTTGAGCGCTGGTTTGATACGGGCATTAAGGTCTCTTTATAGGGACTCTAGTGCGTGTGTCAGGATCAATGGGGTCTACTCGGACTGGTTTGGCATCCAAAAAGGTGTCAGACAGGGCTGTGTAGTTTCCCCTTGGCTGTTCAACCTATTTATGGACCGGTGTTTGCAAACTTTGAAAGATGAAGAATGTGGGTTAAGAATGGGCGAGTTAACCGTCAAATGCCTTTTGTATGCCGATGATCAAGTCATATTTGCGTCTTCGGCGGCTGAGTTGCCAATGATGGTTACATTAATGAACTGGGGATTAAAAGAAAGGGGAATGAAAGTGAACGCAAGTAAGACGAAAGTGATGGTTTTTGAAAGAGAAGAAAGCAAAACGGTGTGTGAAATAAGAATAGAAGGAGAGTTAATTGAGCAAGTGGATGAGTTTGTGTATTTGGGATGTGTATTTAGCAGGGATGGTAGATATGATAGGGATATAGAACGACGAGTAAATGCAGGGAATAGAGTGAATGGGGCACTACACTCTATTATGAAGAACCAGAATGTGTCAAAACAGGCACGTATGGTAATTCATAATGCTGTGTTAGTACCTACTTTAATGTATGGTAGTGAAACTACTTTAATGTAAGTAATGTATGGTACTGGGTGTGGCAGAAGAAGCACGAAAGTAGAATAAATGCTGTAGAAATGCGGTCTTTAAGGAATATGCTAGGGTTGCATCTGAATGACAGGGTGAGAAATTGCGTGATAAGAGATAAATGTGGTATGCAAGATGATATTGTGACCAGGATTAAGAAAGGAATGCTTCGGTGGTTTGGTCACGTAGAAAGAATGAATGAGGAAAGAGTGACAAAGCAAATTTGACCGGCCGAGTCGGGAAGGGACGCCAAATTGGCGATATTTTGAAAACGGGCCAAATTAGGAGTACCCTTAACCGACGAGCATGTATGCGTAGGTGTATGGATGTGAAGGAGGCGAGAGAGGTGTGTCAGGATCGTGCCAAATGGAAGTCTGTAGTCTCTGCCTACCCCTCTGAGTGACAGGCGTGAGTGTTTATAAACTATAAACTATTCTACCTTCATAGTTACATCACTAAGCTATGTGTATGTATACGTATATGTAGTATGTATACGTGGTAGAGCCATGCTGCAGTTATATTAGTAGTATGGTTGTAGCACGAATGGGTCGGCTCGACCGGGGAAGCACCACGCTCTCACAGAATACCATCGTGAAATAGTAGCTTAATGCTGCTGTATTTCGTATCGTGAGTGTAGAGAACCGGAGACCCTTTTTACTGGAAACGGGGCATTCCATCTCAGTCCTCACGGGTGACAACGCATCTGCATTTTGATTTGTAATGGAGGATAGATGTAGATGTATATGGGCCGCAGCAACCACTTACCATCAGGTGGACTGTGTGCTCGTTTGTCACCCTATTCTATAAAAAAAAGCTATAAAATTTGTGTTTAGCGTTTTAGGATGGAGATGTGGCATTACTAGACGCCGATGTATATTTAAGCTTTATAGTTTATTATATATATTTATAACTTGCTGTTCCCCATGACTTCGTCCGCGTGGAATTTATTACGGTTGTGTTTCATGGGTTTTGATTTTTTTGCGAAGCTCTAATTGTTTTTCTAAAATAAAAGTAGTCTGAGTAAGTTATTCCTTACTACGACACTTCAATTTTATTTATTTTTATAGATTTAGTTCTGTGGCAGTATACTCGTATTGTTTTTTTATAGATCGCTTGAGAAAACTACCTCTTTGTTCGCGTGCGTATCGCTGTAAAGACGTGATGATTAATTTAATCTTCAACTTGTACAGTTAATCTTGCTTTAGTATAGGATTAAATTAAATAATTATTCAGCATGAGTGGTCGTGTATTTATTTCGTAAATATATACCTTGAACGAATTAACTCAGGTTAATTCGTTCAAGATATATACCATAGTACTCAGAGTCAATAGTTTTATTTTGCCACCATCCCGCACTGCTAGAGATACTCCGAAATCAGCCGGATTCGTTTAAGATAAAAAATAATAATACTAATTATTAAATTTTTATTATCATCACTAGGCCTAATACCACTTTAGTATTTTATAATAATATGTAACGGGACGTTGGTATAAACTTGGACATAATTTAAAATCTGTCGCAATTATTGTATTCACAAACAAAAGTAGACCCGATACAACAAAGAGTTTGTACCAATTTAGTATTTCATTTCTTTTCGTCTTTTACAACCGTTACTCGGTGAAGTAAGACTGGATTAATATGTTTTTTTTAATAGATTAAAATGCGATGTAAACACCTATAACGCTAACCAATAAACAACTAACTAATTTTGAAAAAAGAATTCCACGTTTTTCAAATAAAATTAATTTGAAATTAGAATTCTTAACCAAACAAAACTATTTTGATTTGAAATGACCAGTACTGCAGAAATACCTATTAATACAAAGTAATATTTAAAAGTCAAACAACTAAAATTTTAGTGCATGAGAGTGAACTAACGGAATTTTATCCCCGGTATCGGAAATAAGTTTTTGCAGGTGTTTTTTAATTTAAAGATATTAATACTTTTACTTTACTTACTTATCTTCACGCACAATCCCTAACGGGGTAGCCAGAGAGAACAGATGGCCAAGTGTCACGATCCTTACATACCTCTTTCGCTACTTTCAGGTTCATTAACTTCTTCATACATGCACGTCTAGGTATCCGAGTACTCTTGACCCTCCCTTCTTCGAGCAATTTGCTCACATGGTCTTTGAAAGTTAGTCTCGGTCTACCTCGACACCTTTTAATATTTACTTTCGCTTTATATATTTTCTTCACCATTCGGTCTTCACTCATTCGTTCAACGTGCCCAAACCATTGGAGTACGCCCCTATCAATTTTTGTGATAAGGTCATCTTTCAATCCTGCCATATTGCGAATCTCTTCGTTTCGCTTTCGGTCGGCTATGCTAACGCCACACATTTTACGAAGAGATCGCATCTCCACTGCATTCGACTTGCTTTTATGCTTCTTCTGGCATACCCGGGTTTCGCTGCCATATAACAAAGTCGGTACCAACACTGCGTATTGCAAGGCGTGCACTCTTCACCACGCCTTGCCTTTTTACTAATGCATTCAGGGCACCATTGACTTTGTTTCCGGCAGCGACACGCCTATCCACATCTAAATCACATCTTCCATCCCGGCTGAAAGCACTCCCCAAGTATACAATTTCATTTACCTGTTCTAGACATTCCTGATTTACCCATATTTCACATTTCGTTCTCTCTTCGTCCTTTTCAAATACCAGAACCTTAGTTTTATTAGCATTCAAACGGAGACCTTTAATTTCACATTCCTCTTTCATACACGTGACTAATGCCTGCAGTTCTGCTTCTGATGGTGCAATAAGCACTGCATCATCAGCATACAGCAGACAATTAACTTTTATGTCACCCAATTTCACACCCAAACAGCTATTTTTCAGCTTCTGTAAACAGCTGTCGAGATACAGTATGAACAGCCAGGAAGACATGACACAACCCTGTTTTACGCCCGCTTGGACGCTAAACATGGGTGACAGGTCATGCCCTACCCGCACACAGGCTTTACAGTCATAGTAAAGTGACTGCACAGCCCTTAACAATCGAACATCCACACCATATCCCGGCAACAGTTCCCACATTTTCTTCCTTATAACCCTATCAAATGCTTTCTCCAGATCCACAAAAGCACAGAAAATCCTCTGATTAACACTCAGAAGCTTCACCGTGATCATGGGGAGAGAAAACATTTGATCCGTGCATCCTCTTCCAGGTCTAAATCCGCATTGTGCCTCCCATAAGAATCTTTCCGATTTCTCTTGCATCCTATATGTCAAAACCTTCGAGTAAACTTTACTTGCTAAACTGATCAAGCTGATCGCCCGATAGCACCCGCAGTCAAAATGTGAACCTTTACCTTTATATAAAGGCACAATGACCGCGGATCGCCAATCATCCGGGACATCTCCCGTCCGCCAGCACAAATTGCACAGCAAATGAAAGCTGTCCCAGACGCGAGGCCCACCGTACTTGATCATTTCAGCAATAACTCTGTCTAGTCCCGCAGCCTTATCACATTTCAAACTTCGAATCGCACGTTCAATCTCTTTCATGCTGATGACCTCAGTGTCATCGAGGTCCGTGTCTGGCGTGCCAGTCACGGCGTCACCCCCGGATCCTTCACTAAGATCATGACACGCATACATTTCTCTATAAAATTCACTCCATCGCTGCATGACGTCCGATTTTTCTGAGAGGACGTCATTGGTTCTCGAAAGCACTTTGTTCATTCTTAAGGCTGTCGCACCACTCCGGGACCTTCCAACCTCTTTCCAGAAGAGTTTGGAGTTTTCCCTAAAGTTGTGCGACAACCTCTCGTCCGCTTCTATTCTACACCTTTCACGTACTTCCTCAATCAATGTTTTCGCATGAACTTTCTGCAGCTTATATCTTTCTTTCATCTTCTTTCTCATATGCTCATCGTTACTAGAGGCCAAGTAGTCTAACCACGCTTTTTTCGTCTTTTTTACAGCTTCTCTCACTTCATCATTCCACCATGCATCTCTTCTTTTACTACTACCTCTTTTTGTCGTTCCACATACTTCTTCCGCTGCACTTACCATTCCATCCCTAAGGTTCTGCCATGTTCTCTCCACACATTCTTTCCTGCCATCGATGGTGTCAAGCTTTTCGGCTACCCTCGTGTGATATTTGTCCCTAGTATCCGCTTCCTGAAGCTTCCAGCTTCGGATGCGACAGACCGACTGTGGTTCTGTTACTGTCGTCCGGTAGCGCCAACCCGCGAACAAACCCCTAAATCTAGTAATTACTAGATAATGATCCGTTCCCAGGTCAGCACCCCTGAACACTCGTGTATCCATCACCTGTTTTCGCAGTCGGTCATCCACCAGGAACAAATCAATCATACTTCTCTCATTATTTCTTTCTCTAGTGTACATATGGATTTTCCTGTGATTAAACATAGTGTTTGTCACAAGAAGACCCTTTTCCTTGCATACAGCCAGTATAAGCTTGCCAGCATCATTAACCCTTTTATCGCCAAACTTTCCAAGCACCAACTCGTATCCTGGTCGAGCGATACCTACCCATCCATTCAAATCACCACATAATCATAGTAATATTAATCTAGTTGAAAAAATAATCTTAATAATAAGTTAGATTTAAATTATTAAATACCAAAATATTGCAATAAAGATTTAAGAGATTACAGGCATTTACAAAAACTAGTAACAAGCTTAGCTGTGACGAGTCACAGATTGTTAAATAAATCAAACATTGTCCTTAGTAAATATTAAATGAATAGTAATATTACGAGTATAATTATTTCAAGTGAAACACAGGTGTAAAATTAAGATTGATTGAAGAGACATTCACTCAATAGCGATTGCATTTGAAAAATTAAATGAGAACAGCTTGAGCCCTTCCTGTAATATTTTAAAAGAAAGCATATACAGTCTAATAATAGCACCAAATTTCAATATATATTTTAATATATATTGAAATTTGGTAACTAGTATTTATACTAGTTAGGTATAAGAAGGTACATTATGTAAATTACAAATATGGTACATGTACGTGATAAAAGTATTGTAATTACAACCATAGGGCGGAGACCTGGTGGCCTGAAATACAGGCGTAAGGCCTAGCTTAGGCACCACTCTCCCACAGTATAACATTAAGGTGTAATATTCCAATATTATGTACAATCATTCTGTAATATTGTGGTGAGAAAATAAATAATTTAATCCTATCATTAATGGACTGGGAGAAGATACAAAATATCTAATACATATATTGATACAAATCAATTAAAAGTAAATTAAAAACTAGCTTAAATTATTTTTGTTTAATATTGTCTTATGTAAACATGACATTCACCTTAGATCGCTTTCCATTTCCATACAACTTAAAAGGTCGACATGCAGCCTGGGGTGTCTCCCAGTAAAATAAATCTAATTTGATGTCAAGGTTACATCGATTCTATTTATATTGTGCCTTTATTATAGGCCATTGTTTTGTTTCAATAAATTAAATAGATTGAATCACTATGTAAATTACAATACTTACGTTTCATATTATCCATTCAAGAAGTCATTCTCTACCAGTCTACCTCCAGGCTAAGCAGAGAAGATATTGTGGGTGCAAAGTGCAACTGAGCTAAAATATCTATGAGTAGTCATACATATTACATATTACGATACATATTATAAACATAATTGGACATATATATTATGTAGATATACATGCAATATACATAAATATATACATATATTTGCTTAATATTGCCTGTGCATATATACATACATAGTACATACAAAATTAAATATTGCTGTTTCTGATTCAAACACCTATAAAATATTTAAAGTAAAAACAGAAAAAGGGAACAGTTAACATTAAGGATATAAAAAATGTTAATCCACAAACTACTTCTACAACGCCAGAAAATGATTCCTGAGCAAGCGTTTGAACGATGCCTTGCTCGTGGCTGCACGTACGTCTTTCAATTTTTTATACAAAATTAAACCGTCACCGTTACCGTTTTAGCTACTGCTAAATGCAGGCCTCTCACACAGATTGCCATATAGGCTGGATATTTGTCATAGTTGCCACACTCGGCAGAAATTTAAAAAAAATCAGTAATACCATGTATAAAGAAATCATGGTAGAAACCATAACCTAAAAATTTAGTTGAACAGGGTTTTAATCGATTCACACTAATTAATTTCTACTGTATAAGCTCTGTATTAATTGTAATTTTGCCGTCCTGTTTCGTTAATTTGTGTAATATTTTCATAGACACATTCATATAGCGGTTTATACGTAGAGCCATGCTGAAACTATTTATGGTTGTAACACGAATGGGTTGACTCGACCGGGGAAGAACCGCGCTTTCACAGGAACAAGTCTAAAATAGCAGCTTAATGCTGCTGTGTTTCGTATAGTGAGTGTAAATAACCGGAGATCCGGAAGTTTTCTTCCTCGCACAGCTTCCTTGTGGAATCGACTACCACCAAAGATTTTTCCGGATCGATACGACTTAGGGACCTTTAATAAAAGAGCCTACTCCATTTTAAAATGCCGGCAACGCATCTGCAATTCCCCTGGTGTTACAGTTGCTCATGGGCGACGGTAATAACTTACCATCAGGTGAGCCGTGTGCTCCTTTGCCCCCTCTCCTATAAAAAAAGATCCTTTCTACTGGAAACGAGGCATTCCGTCTTTGTTCTCAGGGGTGACAACACATCTGCATTTTGATTCTTAATCGAGGATATATATAGATGTCTATGGGCCACAGTACCTATTTATTAACGCGTGGACTCTGTGCTTGTTTGTTACTCCTATTCTATAAAAAATATACAGGTATCATAAGAAAAAAAAAACAGTAGCTTTATTGTTTTTTAATGAAGTTAGAACACTTAAATATGTATAGTATAACAACGATCCGTATCGTATTCGCAAGGGTGATCTGGATCTCGACCACAGCGCTACCTACCGAGTCCAATTGTGAATATAAAATATCCAGGAATCCACTAAAACACAAAAGAAAATTATCAAAATCAGTCCAGCTGAGTTCAGTCACAAGTACGCGTATTTTTTTTTTATTTGCGCCCGAAGCAAATATGGGCAACCCTCCGGAAAGCGGGGGAGGGAGGTTGGGAATGCTCATAGCATACCACGCAGCCGGCTGCGTGGTTATGTGGTGACTTTTTCACACTAAACCCAACCTTCTAGGAATTGGCTTAACGATCTGACTAGAGATCTCTAAGCCGTATACGAACGCGACCCTCCTTGGCAGAAAGGAGGGCGCAAGTACGCGTACAGAACAATTGTATTATATAAAAATGAAAGAAAAGATAAAACTACATTATTAACAAGGTTTATTACGATAAATGTAAAAAAAAACTTCGTACAGTTCTACTTCTCGCAGTATAGTGATAAATGGATGGATTTTCAAGCTAAATGGATTATGGCCCAGCGGTTTGAGTGCAGTTTCTTTCGGAACTTCACCGCACGTAGAACCTACGAACTTACACACTCTCTACATAAAATTGCACAAGGCTGTAGTCATCTTTTAGAGACTCATATTCGCACTATTTACTCAGTTCAGCCATCTTTGATGCCACCCCAGCTCCTAAACAAAGCGCTCCTGCCAAAGTGTCTACGCACGTAGAATTTCGTTAGATATTTGACTCTCTCCAAAAGGATTATTATAAAATAAACTACAATTATATTATACCTTTAGATATTAGATTATATCTATATTGTAACTATACCAGGCACCTAAATGAATACGAGTTTTGAGATAGTAATCAAACGATTTTTTTTATAGAATAAGGGTTACAAACGAGCACACAATCCACCAGATGATAAGTGGATGCAGTCGCCACTGTAATATTGGACGATTGTAAAATGAAAGGGAGACGTGTCTCTGCTCAAGACTTTAATCAAACATTTTTCTCGGCCGATTCCGTCGAAACGCATCGGAAATTATTTATTTTTCAATTAAACATAAAAAAAAATTTCAAAAATTTCAATTAAAATTAAAACACCCTATAAAACTTACAAGACCGACCGGTACTATTAAAACTTATCACTAAAGTTTAAAATTAAACGGAATTGAAAAATAAATTACCAAGGTACAATATTTTAGTCTAGAAAATATGAAAAATATAATTGATAACAAACGTTTAAAATAACCGCATCGTTTCATCGTGCCTAATGTTAACACACCACATACATCTACACTTCTCTCTAAAGTATCAAAATTGAGGTTGTCGCACCTGAGGGTTAAGATAAAAATTAATCCGGTCCGGTTTTTTATACTCACCACATGAAACACAGCAAGCAGCATTAAGTTGCTTTTTAACGCTGGTATCCCGTAAGATCGTGATCCTTCCCCAGTCGAGCCTAACCATTCATGCTAATGCCATAATATAACTGCAGATTTGTTTATAGAATAAGAATGACAAATGAGAACACAGTCCACCTGATGGTAAGTGGATTCTGTGGTCCATAGCAATCTACATCTATCTTTGATTAAGAATCGAAATACAGTTACGTTGTAACCCCTGAGGACTAAGATGGGATATCTCGTTTGCAGTAAAATGGGTCTTCGGTTATCAGTATATGAATGTCTTTGCTATCTCCGGCTCTATCACTTAAATAACTAGAAATATCTACTAACAAATGAAAAAAGAAGTTTTTTTTAATACACACTGTATAAATAGAAAATAATGATAATACTCGTAAATAAACAGAGGTGTCAAAAAAAAAGATTTTATACATACTTGCTTAAATTACTTTAGATATTATAAAGTTTACATTGATAGAATATGTAGACAACTATGTATATCTTGGGTAGAACATTTGTTTTTCTACTTACTTACTACGAGTAAATACTTGTCACTAAAAAAAAATAACAAGACAAACACCGGTACTTGAAGTCCTTCAGAAGCTCTTCAATTCCGCTCTCTTGAAGAACTACAGACCGATTTCCCTTCTGAGCCGCGTCTACGTGCGGTTTTCGAGAGTCATTACGAATCGTCTCGCACGCAGACTCGACGACTTCCAGCCTCCCGAACAAGCCGGTTTCCGAAAAGGCTTCAGTACGATATACCACATACATACCCTGCGGCAGATTGTACTGAAGACCGAAGAGTACAATCTGCCACTTCGCCTGGCGTATGCGGACTATGAGAAATCCTTTGATTCCGTCGAAATTTGGGCGGTGCTACAGTCCCTTCAGCGGTGCCAAGTTGACTGTCGGTATATCAAAGTGCTGAAGTGTTTGTACAGTAGGGCTACGATGGCTATCCGAGTACAGAATCAGAGCTCGAAACCTATCCAACTGCAGAGAGGTGTAAGACAGTGTGACGTTATATCCCCGAAACTCTTCACCGCTGCATTGGAAGACGTTTTCAAGCTACTGGATTGGAAAGGATACGGTATTAACATCAATGGCGAGTACATCACTCACCTTCGATTTGCCGACGATATAGTCCTTATGGCAGAATCACTGGAGGACCTTAGCACTAAGCTCAATGACCTCAATGGTGTCTCCCAACGGATAGGTCTTAAGATGAACATGGACAAAACAAAGATCATGTTTAATGTCCATGTCTCACCTATGCCGGTAGTTCTTGGGAGCACTATGCTCGAAGTTGTTGACGAGTACGTTTACCTGGGACAAATAGTCCGACTAGGTAAGTCCAACTTCGACCGAGAGGTCAATCGACGGATTTAACTCGGCTGGGCAGCGTTCGGGAAATTACGACACATCTCGTCAGGTATACCTCAATCTCTGAAAACTAAAGTGTACAACCAGTGCGTATGAGTATGCTGGCCGTATGAGGACGCTCAAGGTCGCTCAGCGAGCTTTGGAGAGGGCTATGTTCGGAGTTTCTCTGCGTGATAGACTCAGAGATGAGGATATCCGCAGTAAAACCAGAGTGACCGACATAGCCTCACGGATTAGTAAGCTGAAGTGGCAATGGGCCGGCCATATAGCTCGAAGAACCGACAACCGATGGGGAAGAAAGGTTCTCGAGTTGCAGCCTCGTACCGGTAGGCGTAGTGTAGGGCGACCCCCCACTAGATGGAGTGACGATCTGGTAAGACATGCAGGAAGTCGATGGATGCAGGTGGCTCAGGATCGTGCTTTGTGGCATTACTTGGGGTAGGCCTATGTTCAGCAGTGGACTTGTGAAGGGCTGTAATGATGATGATGATGATGAAAAAAATATTTATGTCTCCCATGCCAAAGCAACTAAAAAGATAGCAAGTGATACTATTATTCTACCAACACTCTACAGCTCTTAAAGCTATGCACTAACAAAACAATAATAAAGAAACTTCACGTCTTTTAGAGTATTTTTGCAATAGAGACTTAAGACCTAAGGCATGTTCGCCTTGGGCCTTAAGTTACGAGATAGACAAAAAATAAAGAAATAAGAAAAACCGCAAAAGTAATAGACGCTGCAGAATTAGCATGTAAATTAAAATGGAGATGGGCAGGCCACGTTGCAAGAGCTACAAATGGATGTTGGAGTGAGAGAGTCCTCAAATGGTACCCTCGCGAAGTATCACAGCCACGTGGTAGGCCCCGGCGAAGGTGTTGTGATGACATTGTGGCAACAGTTGGCTACATCTGGATAAGACTCGCACAAGATAAACAAAAATGGCAAGAGATGGATGAGGCCTTCACTCGCAAATGTGTATCCAAATAAATAATATATAATATGAATTCTTTATTAAAAGTAATAATTAGAATATTATGATATTATAACTAATCTGCTGTTAATTGATTTTCGTGACATGTTATAATGAATCATTATTCATCATCATTAATAGGTTTAAATTGTATAAGTGAGCATTCTAATTTTGTAATTTTATATTTGATAATTAAGAAATGTAGTTAATTGATATTTGATTTCAATATTATTATTTACCTCGATTTATTGGGCATAATTTATAAAATTTATTCTAAATTCTGGTTGATTTTATATCTAAATGTTTGTTGAAGTTTTCATTGAAAAATGATTGGTTTCATAAATGTAAATGAAATTTTGTAATATATTTAATTTTATGTAATTCTTTTTTGGGAAATAAAGGCTTAAATAAATAAATAACTTGTAAAATTTACAAATCTGGTATGTGACGTGCTTACGCCTAAATTTGGAAATTGCAAATTCGTGTGATAAATGGAATTTCGTTTATTCAAAAACAAAGGGCGGCTATCCATTATTCTCATTTAGCTACAGACTTCAAAGACAACAAAAGGAATTTAAAGTAGCACCATCTATTTAAAATAACAGAAAATATGTTGTTTGAAACCAAAGCAACGAATCTGAAAATTTTAATAACAAATTATAATTAGTTTTTTAAGCGATTACTGTGTATACACAAAAATGAAATATACTTACAAAAATGTACAAATTATTTTAGTTTGAGGCTGTACTTTTAGAATAGTAAAAGACATAAAATAATACTGTTGTACAAGATTACCATGTATTCTGATTCAAAAAAAAAATTGTATGACACCATTAATATTAGGCTGAAAAATTACTTATCTTACTTATCTTCACGCACAATCCCTCACGGGGTAGCCAGAGAGAACAGATCGCCAAGTGTGACGATCCTTACATACCTCTTTCGCTTCTTTCAGGTTCATTAACTTCTTCATATGTACATGCACGTCTAGGTATCCGAGTACTCTTGACCCTCCCCTCTTCGAGCAATTTGCTCACATGGTCTTCGAAAGTTAATCTCGGTCTATCTCGACACCTTTTAATATTTACTTTCGCTCTATATATTTTCTTCACCATTCGGTCTTCACTCATTCGTTCAACGTGCCCAAACCATTGGAGTAAGTAGGCTGTAAAATACTTTAGTAAAACACTTAACGCTATATAGTGTTACTGTAAAAGCTCGTATTTGGGTAAATCTTAGGATTTTCTTTTAAATCTTTCTTTCGGCTCAGAAGGGATACCGGTCTGTAATTCTTCAAGAGGGCGTTGTCACCTTTCTCAAAAAACAAGACCACCGCACTTCTGCATCCTCGCCTCGCCGTTTTTAAGGTTCTGGAGAGCCATTCTAATCTCGCTCAGACTGACGTCTGGGATATCATCGGAATAGTGTCGGATAACTTGCTCTTGTATCGTTACTCACACTTGCCTGTGACTCCAACGATGATGTGTACAGCTGCCCATAGAACCTCTCAATCTCACTCAGAATCTCAGGTGTCCAGGAAACGATGCTGCCACACTCAGTCTTCAGCTTTGACAATTAGCTTGTACTGGTAGTCAGATATCTGGTAAAGAGTTTGGAGCCCTGGTTCCGCTCAATCGCTTCTTCAATATTGAATTATTTCTTTAGTATTGAAGTTGCGTAAGTCCTGCCGCATGAATTTGTAGATCTGTCAGTTCAGTTGCCTGTATGCTGTCAAATGTGCTGACGACTGCAGCTTCATCACCCGTCTAACATCCATGAGATTAAGAGTGTGATCAGAGAGTTTTTGTATTATTCTGCGGCGGGTCTTGCGAACTTAGCTCCGACCGCATGGACAGTTTCCACGAGCTTGTCATTCATATCGTCCACTGCATTGCAATCTTCTAGGCACTGAAAGCATTTACGTAACTCGAGCTGAAAAGTCTCGGGATTCTGGATTAGAGCACGAGGGGGACGGAGCGTTGACTTCATTAGACGAGACCTCTCCGACTTAACGTTTGAGTTCAGTGTCCTCTAACCATTCGATGATCGCTGCTAGTTTTCACCCTCGCGATCACTGAGACATCGTTGATCAGTCTGCTTGTGTGTGAATTTTTTGTCGGACCGTTGGAGCTCGACAAGGCCCACTTCCTGTGGGGCCGCTTCTGGAAGAAAAAGTTCATCATAAAGAGTCCCTCCTTCTTCATAAAGTCGGCCAACTGCTGGCCCCTAGGGTTCCGTTGCCCTACTCCAAATTTCCCTAACTTCAGCTCACCGCTCTTTTTTGTGCCTAGTTTTGCTTTGATTTCTCCCATCAACACCGTATAGTGGGTTTTGAAGGAATGCTAGAATGCTCTAGAAATATTCTCATACATCTCTTCCACCTCCTCATCGGGATATGCCGAGGTTGGAGCGTAAACCTGTACGACCTTCAGCGAATACCGTTTGGTGATTCTGAGTATCTTCTCGTCAGTCCTCAGTTTGCGTGCGTTATATGTTGCCAGGTCGAGTCGTCGTAGGTGGCAACCGAACCTCCACCGGAGATTCTTAGCACACCCTGCTCCGCCGTTACCATGGTCGCCACCGTAGCCAGGAATAGCGGGGCCGCCGGGGACTGGGGGCCGTATGTTTGCGTCGTTGCTCATGGGGGAATATTTGCCATAGTTGCCACGCTTGGCGGGCGGATTGGCAACCGCAGTTTTTTATTATGTTATTGTTGTTATAAGGAAGATGCTGCTGTCTATTTCCTGCCTGTCTCTCTCTGTCGCCTCTTACGACACCTACGGAAAATTATGGGGTAGTGGGTATTCTCTACCGCCAATACACGGCACCTATATACTGTTGTAAATTTAACAGTAAGCGAACACAGTAAGCCCTTGAGCTACCTATTAGGTATTATTGCTTAATTTTCTTATTAATTATTATTTTTACCATGATCAATAAATAAGACAACCAATTTTTGTTTAATTAATCAATACCAATAAGTAATATGTCATTATTTATCTGACCGTAACGACAAAGTAGACGCAATGGATATTTCGTCGTCCAAAAACGAAAGCGAACGTAGACGACTGTCATTTGGTCGATGACAACTCGGATCTCTAGTGATGATGACAGTGAAGGATAATGACATTTTTTTACATCAGTTGCCATAAGCTCAATTTTATCCATTTACTAGCTGATACCCGTTCGCTTCGCTGAGCCCACGGCAATATTTTATTATAGAACCTAGATGTAAAATATCGGGAATATTTTCTGACGAGAACATTGTAAAAACCTTGCTTGTTGCTGTTAGCACTAGCTTAGGGTAACAGAGCGAGGAGAGAGCTTTCCAGAAAATGACATGACTATTTTTTTTACTGACAGCGCCATCTAGTATCAAATTGAAGAACTAAACTTTCTAGAAGCTTTACACTCGATCTTTCTGCGCTTGGTCGGTTGGCGCGCGTATTTACTCGAATATTCTGGAATATTCTGGATGTTTTCGTGGAAGAGCCATATACAGGCGCTGCAATACGCGATCGGGGAAGTATTGAAGTTGGCGAGACAAGCGAAGCTTCGGAGCGGAATAAAGTGAATCAGTGTGATTAATTATTAGTGTTTTTAACTTTAATTAGTGTAAAGTGAATTAAAGTGTTAATTTAGGTAATTCTATCGGCAATTTTTATTGTCACGAACCTCAAGCTCGTAACATTACTGTAACTACCAATCCCAAGTGGGATGAAATCACTCGGGAGCTTATTAAGGGTCAAGCACCGCATGACCGCCTTGATATTATCGCAAGAGTTTTTCATTTAAAATTAAAATCAATGATAGATCTACTTACCAAAGATAACATTTTGGAGATGTATTGTGTTATATGTATAGTGTTGAGTGTCAAAAACGCGGCCTACCTCACGCACATATCCTTCTATGGTTAAAAGATAAGGTTCGATCTAATGATGTAGACAGTTCAATCAGTGCTGAAATTCCAGATCCGATTTCAGATCCCGTGTTATACGACATAAGATACATGGTCCATGTGGTGCATTTAACAGGAATGCTCCTTGCATGCAAGACGGTCGTTGCACTAAAAGATATCCAAAAGCATTAGTGGATGAAACTGTAACAGGACATGATGGATACCCATTATATCGTCGCCGTTCAAGAAACAATGGTGGTTTTACGGTTGAAAAGTGAGTGTCTGGACAACAGGTTACTTTAGATAATAGGTGGGTCGTTCCGTATTCGCCTGTGTTGTCTAGAGCATTTCAAGCTCACATAAATGTTGAAATGTGTAATAGTCTAGACTCAATAAAATATATTTGTAAGTATATTAACGAGGGCTGAAGTTACTAGATTTCAGTCAGGCAGATAAATCAGCTCTTCAGAAGCTGTGTGGTGGATCTTAAGTTTCAACATTCACGAAATATATAAACCTGTGACTCATCTGGATGTTCATCTTGAAGGCGGTCAACGTATATATTTCAACGCCGTAAATGTTACAGAACGATTAGAGAATCCTAGACAAACAATTTTATTAGCATTCTTTCGACTTTGCCAAACTGATGATTTTGCAAAATTTCTTTTGTATAAGGAAGTTCCATCGTATTATACCTACGATAAGCAACGAGGTGTCTTTAATCGTAGACGCCGTGGCAGGCCTGTAGATGGCGAGTCAGGTATTTTCGAAGAACATGTTCTTGGTAGAGTGAGTGTATACCGTTCATCCTAACAACGCTGAGTGTTTCTATTTGCGATTATTATTACATACAGTGCGAGGACCAACATCATTTATAAATTTGAGAAAAGTAGACGATGTTGTTTATCTAACTTATCATGCAGCTTGCCAAGCGCGTCGTTTGCTTGAAAATGATCAGCATTAGGATGACGCTTTAGCAGAATCCTGTGTTAAGTGATAATCCACGACGATTACGCCA
Source organism: Parnassius smintheus behrii (assembly GCA_036936625.1). NCBI lineage: Eukaryota > Metazoa > Arthropoda > Insecta > Lepidoptera > Papilionidae > Parnassius > Parnassius smintheus. Next base: position 32,524,956 of record JAUPFT010000019.1, on the reverse strand, counting down.
TTGATTTGTAACATTACTCACATTTTGTAATTTGTCAGATGCTGTACAATTAGGGGAAAAATATAAAGAAAAATTTGCAGAAGACTTTCTTCGGAATATATCTCACAATGACGAAGGCACAACTAATGACAATTTCCGTGATCTTGCCATAAATCTGTGCTTATTAGCTCTTCAGGAAGACTTAACAGCAGTAGGCGGTAAATCACTGTGAATATATATGGTTTGCCAATACCAACCTCAGTCGGAGAGGCTACCAATAGGGAATATTCTGCAGAGATTGGTTACAACTCAATGGAACTGCTGGCAACATTAGAAAACGGTGTCCCAATGATGACTGCAGAACAACGTTCAGTCTATGATCGCGTGTGCGAGAGTGTTCAGAATAATTTGGGAACAATATGGTTTTTAGATGCACGTGGAGAAACTGGGAAAACGTTTTTGACTAAATTAATATTAGCTCATGTTCGAAATCAGCGTAAAATTGCTCTTGCCATGGCTTCATCAGGTATAGCTGCAACATTGCTACCAGGAGGTAAAACTACTCACACTATGTTTAAAATACCAATTGATTTAGATCGCATGGAAAATCCAACCTGTAGTATTTCAATAAATAGTAGTGTAATTTAATCATATGGGATGAATGTAGGATGGCCCACCGAAAAGGAGTAGAAGCGGTAGACAGAACTTTAAGGGACATAACAAACACAAATTTATCGACCAATGGGCGGTATCACGGTTTTATTTTGTGGTGATTTCCGACAAACCTTACCGGTAATACCATGGAGAATCCGAGCTGATGAGGTTAGGGCTTGCCTACAATCGGTACATTTGACCGTAAATATGCGAGTGAGAACTGGAGATAACCCGGATGATCGTCAATTTTCTGATTATGATATGTCTGATAAATTATTAAAGATTGGTGAAGGTACCTATCCACAACTACACCAAGGAAAACTTGTTCTGATGCCTGAGTTATGTTGTATAGTGCAATCCCAACCATATCTTATATCGTCGGTTTATGGTGACGTAACAATTATATTAAATAGGGACAATTCTTGGCTATGCGAAAGATCCATTTTAACTCCTCGCAATGACCAGGCATCTGAGATTAATAACAAAATACTGTCGAATATACTGGGGAAAGCAAAGTTTATAGTTCAATAAATAGAATGGTCGATGAACAAGAAGCCACTAATTACCCGATAGAATTTTTAAATTCTTTAAATATGCCCGGACTTCCTTCTCATGAAAGTTTAAAATTTTGGCATTCCGATTATTCTGCTCCGAAATTTAAGACCACCACAACTTTGCAACGGAACTCGGCTAAAAGTAACCCAGTTGAAACAAAATATAATCGAGGCTCAAATTTTAACAGGTTCTGTACACAGAAGAAACCGTCTTTATTCCCAGAATTCCCATAATGCCAAATAATTTTCCATTCCAATTTAAAAGAACGCAATTCACAGTGTCAGTGTGTTATGAAATGACAGTTAATAAGGATCAAGGGCAGACTTTTCGTGTTGCTGGAGTAGATCTCGGTGTCAGTTGTTTCGCGCATGGTCAGTTGTACGTCGCTCTTTCCCGGGTTAGCAGTTCCAGAAATCTTTATGTTCACGTGCCGGACGAGTCAACTTTCAACATAGTTTACCCAGAAGCTTTGCGCTGAAGTATTTTTGTTCTATAAGTACTTAAGCCTCATGTGAACGTGATCTAAACAATATTACCAATATATTAACTTAATAACACACAAGGAGTTACACTCCATCCAAAACATAGCGACACTATAACAAATATAGGAATGACGTCTTAGCAAAAGTTGTTTAGTCTGATGGGCATTTCCTGTTGACTTACAAACATGAAAGATCTGGAACGTTTCTAATTGTCTCGCGAATCACGTTGTTTTCCCGTTCCCGGGCTCTTAGAATTCAACATCAGACGTTTCAGATCTTCGATTTTGACGACCCCGTTGTCACCGGCATAAGCAACAGGATCCGCGTACGAAGTCGCGGGCACAAGCTAGTTATAAATATATTAATAGCGGAGTTTTACATACAAGTTTATTATTATATATATTCATAATATATCGAAAGTCCGATCTTTAAAAAAATATCAACACTTTTAGTTTGAATTGATCAGTTGAAATGATCAGTTTAACTGACCGTGTGTGGCCACAAACAAAGCTACAAACAAATCAACAAAGCTGATTACAGTAGACCACACTAACCTAACCTAACCTAACCACAGTGACAATGGGGCGACTACTGGTGCTGCAAAAAAATATTTGCAGTCAGTAATTAATGTCGGGCTTAAATGATGAAGAGGAATCAATAAAAAATTTTATTGAATTTTATGATATGTTTGTTTTAAGCTAAGATCCAACTTTACAACTTTATTTTTTATACGTGGTAGAGCCATGCTGCAGTTATATTAGTAGTATAGTTGTAGCACGAATGAGTCGGCTCGACCGGGGAAGGATCACGCTCTTACAGAATACCGGTGTAAAATAGTAGCTTAATGCTGCTGTGTTTCGTATGGTGAGTGTAGAGAACCGGAGACCATTCCGGGGTATAGTTGTGGCACGAATGAGTCGGCTCGACTGGAGATCTTAGTCCTTACGGGTGACAACGCATCTGCATTTTGATTTGTAATCGAGGATAGATATAAATGTCTATGGGCCGCAGCAACCACGTACCATCAGATGGACTGTGTGCTAGTATGTCACCCAGTCATATAAAAAAACGAGATTTTTGAGGACGTCCTCGGGAAAGTAAGTTAAAATAAAACAATGAAACCTGTGATGCTCGACATCAGTTGTACATTTTTGACCGTCGATAATTTCAAAGGTAGAGTAATTATGAGAATGCCGTATAGTGGCGGCATAAGGTAATCCACCAGCCTTTATCATTCCGTGGGCTCGTGAGAGGTGTTGGTGGGAAACAACTCAATAAAACTGAAGATCCCCACCCGCGAGCCTAGGGTGGCAGCTATCCTCCTTATGAAGCAATCAATGCCGGCTCGAGGCAAGTTTTAGGAAGTAGCGAGATCTAATTATGGCGCCCCCCTTGCTTGACTCTAATATACCAGACGTGCCTGCACGTGTAAGTACGGAACTGGGAAGATCTCGAAAACATCTTAAGTCTAGGTCTATTATATAGATTGAAAACAGCCATTCTTTTGGCACGCTATCTATAGGAACAGTTGATGTAGAATAAAAAAAAAGAATTAAGATACATTTATTTAAATAAGTTATTATGACTTATTTAAATAAATGTATCTTTTATCAATAGACATTCTTACAAAATTAAGTCAACATTCATTAATGACATCAATGAGCATAATCAACTTTGGAATTTGTACTTATACGGAGACGGTGCGCCATACGTCTATATTCGGGAATGGGATAGCGTGCGAGCTGCACGCTACGAAGAGCAGCTCTTTTACCTTTGATTAGGTTGCTAATATCTAGTAGAAGAGATTTTATAAGGGTGGTGAGATTTCCGACCGCGGTGTCTATTTTACCCGTACTGTCGAGGACGTCGGAAGAGAGGGTAATGGGAGAGTCCGGAGAGTCCATAGCTGAGGCTAGAAACTCTCTGAAGGTCTTTCAGTTGGTGTAGGTTTTGGAAGAGGGAGGTGGAGGAGGTGGCTGATAGCCAAGGATGAAGGATACGGAGGACGGTGGTCGGATCCTAGATCATCGAGAGTCTCGATTGTTCTAAGGTTGAGGGAAACTCGTCTTGTTCTAAGGTGGTAGGTGACAGAAAGGGTGCTGTAGACAGTCAGGTTGAAAGACTGAGTGATATCAAGCAGCAACTTGCCACTACTAGTTGTAGTGAGGCAGGCCCATTCAGTATGTTTGTTAGTTGAGTTAGTTGAGTTAAATCTCCAAACACAATGACTGAATCGCCTAGTGCTAGGATGGCTTCGAAATCGCTCTTAATGGGGAGGGTTCTGCTAGGTATGTAGCGGAATGCTATGATGATAGACTGATGTTCAGTCAAGGCTATCCTACATATAGTAGCTTCCATATTGGTAAGCGTTGGAGTGGGGATGTGGGAGCAACTAAGCGACTTCTTGTAGTAAATGGCAGTACCGTCACCTTTGCGGTCGAGTCTGTCATCACGTAGAGACGCGAATAAATTTTGATAGAGAGGCCTTTGAGGAACTTATGACTGGGGTGGTTCTCCTGGAGAAGGAAGGGGTCGGCTTCGCGATCTCGAAGAAAGAGCCTAAGCTCAGGGAGGTTATTACGCAAACCGCGGATATTAAAGGATACAAGCGATAAACCCTTTGGCTTGATACAACCGTGTGATATGGCGGGAGCAAGAGGCTCTGCCATTATGTTATTTTTACTACAACAAACTTAATAGATTATGACAACTCAACAAGAGCAAGGAGACGATACTGAGCAACGTGCAGTTTGCGCGCTAGGATGGCAATCTCCCCTAAGTCGATGCTCCGAATGGTGGGATACACTGTATTCAGATCATCGGCAGGTGAGGCTTGTGCCCGGTGTGGGATGGCGGAAGGCCGCGGGAGGTTAGCCTTTTTGGGACCCCAAGAGTTAATCGGGAGCGGTGAGGGCTGAGAAAGGCCCATAAGGGTCGAGGAGGGCCCTCACCGGTGGTGGAGCTACAAATCGTGCAGCTTTGTTAGGATCGATGCGAGGAGCGTGAGGACAGCCTCTGTAATTATCCGGGACACATGCGGGTGGGGTTTCGGCGTTTTGGGGTCGGAGGCACTCTTTTGAGTGGTGAGGTTCTAGGCACTTAATGCACCTGTGTGGAGCTGAGCAGTTTGCAGCCGCATGCTCATAAAGTTGGGAGCGGTGGAACTGCGCTGGTTAACCGCACCTATGTACGGTGCGTACCTTTCGGAATATGGATTTTGCCTCCGGCACGTTGGAGAGTACGAGTAGGGCAAGATTGAAACTCTCGCCCCTGCTGCTGTGCATCTTATGCACGGCCTCAATGGGGAAACCTTGCGATTTAAGGTCTTCCAGGATGTTATGGAGAAAGCTAAGGGTCTGGTAACTCACCGGTTTTCGCCTTCCACTGCCTCACGCTGCTCTGGCTCGGCGAGATGGCTGGCTGGTTAGGTGACTCGAAGGGATATAACCCTGTCTCTCCGAATAGAATATTCCACAGGTCACTGGCACAGTATCTTCGGGAATTGTTTAGTACTCGTTGTAATTTAAAGGGACACACACAATAATTGTTCGAAGGAGCAACGTTCGCACGCCTCGGCGTACGGCGCGCAAGCCACTCCGCCGTTCGGCCAATCAGACGCAAGCAAGCTTCTAGCGTTAAAAGGGATTGTTACCAGACCAAGAATTCCATAATCCCTATCAATTTAGTAATTGTTGCCACTCGAAAATTTATAAGAAAATAACTATATGTACAAATAAATATTAATTTAAAAAATATGGTTCCAGTACGGAACATGCCGCTCACCTTAAAAGACGTGAGGCTTTTAACAAGTCTAAACACAAAGTAAAAGTATTGAAAGGAAAACATCGTTAAACTAACTGAATAAATAAAATATGAAACTAGAGAAGTTAAATATGGAGCTATGGGTTAACATAAATTATGAACTAGGTTGGACATTCGTAATTCACTTTATTCCACTGGAAGAGGGCAAATTTTTACGACCGGACGCTTAACAAATTTGTTTCCTATTTGTAGAGTTACTACGCGAGTAACACTATCAGTGCCCGGATGTAATGCGTGAACTCGAGCGAGTCTCCATTGTAAGGGAGGGAGATTGTCTTCTCGCAGCACAACAATGCTACCTTCACGAATGGGAGTACCCCGATCCGAAAACCATTTGTTAAATTGTTGAATTTCATGAAGGTACTCATGACTCCAGCGCTTCCAAAAGTGTTGAACATTCTGTTGTATCCAGCGCCACCTAGTAAGCCTACTGGCATTCGTATCGGTTGGATAAATATCCGGGATAGCAGTAAGAGGTCCACCTATTAAGAAATGAGAAGATGTTAAAGGCAGAGGGTCGATAGGATCTGCACTTAACACACAAAGTGGGCGTGAATTTAACACTGCCTCGATCTGACACAACAATGTATGCATTTCATCGTAAGTCAGGGTATTCGTACCTATTACACGGTAAAAGTGATGTTTAAAGCTTTTAACCCCTGCTTCAAACAAGCCGCCGAAATGTGACGCATATGGGGGTTGGAAATGCCATGTAATGCCTTGTTGTAAGGTTTTGTTATGAAGCTGACTCTGAACTGCGTCATCCCGTAAAAATTGATATAAACCCTTAAGATAGTTGTCGCAGCCGGTAAAATTTTTGCCGCAGTCTGAGTAAATGTCGGTACAAAGGCCTCTGCGAGACGTGAAACGTCGTAACGCTGCCAGAAATGCTTCTGTAGACAATTCGGATACTATTTCTAGATGAATCGCTTTAACACTCATACATACAAACACTGCGACATAACATTTAACCACCTTCGCGTTTCGCACCTTATTAGCGCGCACGTAAAATAGACCAGCAAAGTCTACCGCTGTTTTGAGAAACGGACGTTCCGGCTTCAATCTCACCGCCGGCAACGGGGCCATGCGTGGTTGGGGATGCCCAGGACGCGCACGAAAACAACGAACACACCGATGCAGACGTTGTCTAATAACGTCGCGACTTGAAATAATCCAGTATTTCTGTACAAGTTGATACTGAATAAATTGCGGACCTGCATGTAAGTGAGTTATATGGGCGTCGTCAATTAATAGGAAAGTTAAGGGATGTTTTTTGGGTAATATCATTTGGTGTTTGGATTCAAATGGCAGAAGCGATTTATGTAGCCGTCCACCTACACGTAAGATTTGATCTTCATCGATAAATGGATTTAATTTTCTAAGTTGGTTAGAAGGAACCTTCCCTTGTGAAATATAATTAATCTCGTCATGAAAACTGTAATGTTGGACCTGGCGAATAAGTCTTTTAAGACAGAATCTATATTCAGAAACAGTGATATGGGACGGATATGTATATTTTGGTTTTAATTTGTTCACTCTATGTTTTAATATATTATAAAAACGAAATACAAACGCTGTAACACTAATAAGTTTCCTTAATGAAGAAAATTTAGGTATGATTTCGACGTCAAGAAGTTGTGCCATTGCTACGCGAGCTATCGCTACAGGTAGATTACGTTTTTCGTTATTCGTTTTAAAAATCACTCCTTGAACAGGCCACTGGGACTCTGTCTGAGAAAGCCAGGGTGGACCGAAAAACCACACGGTATTATTTTTAGTGAATACTAATGGTAACATTCCGCGTGATGGTGCATCTGCCGGGTTGTCAGCAGAGGGCACATGTCTCCACTGAGCAGCAGGAATTATAGACAAAATCTCGCTTGTCCTATTCGAAATAAACGTCTTCCACTCGTAAGGTGGTGAGCGATGCCACGCTAAAACGACGGAAGAATCACACCAGGCATATATGTCTTCGTCCTTTATGTGATCATATGCTCGTTTCACCTTGACTATAAGATGGGCTAATAATAAAGCTGCCATAAGCTCTAAGCGAGGGATGGACAAACAAGGTGAAATGGGTGCAACTCGTGATTTCGCCAGTAACAAATATGATTTGATTATACCGTTTTCTATATGACGGACATATACACATGCAGCGTAGGCCTTCTCCGAGGCATCAGAAAACCCGTGAAGTTGAATAATACTTTCGCGATGAGTAGGAAATATGTATCTTGGTATGGTGATGTCGGATAAGAACATCAACTCCTGAATGAAGCTATTCCAAGCATTGATAATTTCAATAGGGGGAGGAGCATCCCAATCGACCCCGGAAATCCACAACAACTGCATTAAATGTTTTGCGTATACAATGACCGGGGATAGCCATCCCAAAGGATCGTAGATCCTTGCGATCTGTGAGAGAATAGCTCTCTTAGTCACATTTTGTATAGAAACGGAAACACTAAAACTAAATTGATCAGACTGGGGGTCACACTGGAGGCCCAAAACCTTCTTTTTCGTATCCCTTTCCATGGGTGCAACTGGGATTAGTTCCCGCTCACCGTGAGAAATTGGTGATTGTACCGCCGCGAGGATCGCGGGCGAATTACTGTGCCATTTTCGGAGTTCGAAGCCTGCTGATTTACAAATACCTATCAGCTCTTGTTGAAGGACAAGAGCCTCAGCCTGGTCATTAGCGCCACTGACAATATCGTCGACAAAGACCTGGTCTCGAAGTACCCGAGAAGCTCGAGGAAATTGTTCAGCCTCATCAAGAGCGAGCTGTTTTATAACCCGAAGAGCGAGGTAGGGAGAAGAGCTAATCCCAAACGTCACGGTACGAACGATATTCACGTAATAAATTATGTGGTGAAGTGCGCCACAGAATGCGCTGGTAGTCCCTATCAGACTCTTGAACTAAAATGTTCCGATACATTTGTTTTATATCGGCTGTAAGCGCGATACAATGTGTACGAAATTTTAAAACAACGTCAATAATATCCTTATGCATCTTAGGACCCGTTAAAAGAATATCGTTGAGGGAAATGCCGTTTGAACTTTTACATCCAGCATCAAAGACTACGCGAGCCCTTGTCGTCTCACTAGCTTCTTTAACCACGCAATGGTGGGGAATGTAATAGGTCGTCCCATTCTTGGGAGGACTATCAACCAGCTCCATGTGGTTGAGATCCATATACTCTTGAAGGCACGAGTGATACTCGCCCTTAAGGGATGGGTTTCGCTCTAATCGAGCTTCAAGTTTTAAAAATCTAGAATGCGCAATATCCCGCGACTCACCAAGAGGTGGTGCATCGGGTTTAATCGGCAGAGCAACCACGTAACGACCTGTTTCGTCACGAGTATGTGTGTGTGTAAATATAGACTCACATAAACTTTCCTCAGGAGTGAAAGTTTTCTCTTCCTTCTGTAAATATTCTAACTCCCAGAACCTACGGAGGTCAATGTCATCGGAGAATGAGCTAAAACAGACCCGGATGGGAGGTGAGGTATTCGATTTGAATTCGAGGTTGCCCAACAATAAATAACCAAAGATACTATTCATAGCTATCGGTGAGCCGGGCTCCCCCTTAATTACGTTACTTAATAATACATGGGATAGTATATCCGCACCTAGCAGCATTTCAACGGGCTGCGGTAAATGAAAATTAGGATCAGCCAGTTTTAAATTTTTTATATGTGACCAACCCGTATACGGTAAGGGCACGCTAGGCGTGCGCGAAATAAGTTTTGGCAAAATTAATGCTTCAACCGGAATCGAAGGTTGATCCATTCCTGTGGCACTTATGCACACTGTAACTACACCCCTAGGGTAAACTGGCTTATTTTCCCCAATACCTAATACAGGTATACGGGCACTTCGCCGTTTTAAACCTAACTGATTTGTACACGATTCAGTTATAAATGAAGCCTGGCTACCCGTGTCGATTATACATCGGATCGTAGACCGCTTTTGTTTGTTTATGTATACATCGACGAGCGCCGTAGATAAGAGTACAGTTTTAGCACACATCGAGTGCGCATTGGACAGCGCGCGCGCATCAGAATAAGGCGTAGAATTCATCGACGTCGTCATTGCTACCCGAGTATCATCTGATTCTCGCTCGACTACGTGATCCGCGGGAGAGAGTGAAGTAGAACTACTATCCTCTACAATTACCGGTAACGCTTGAGATTCAAAATGAATCAAACTATGATGACGCCTATGACACGCACGACAAACATAAATGGACTTGCAATTTTTAACATCGTGCCCCAAATTCAGGCAATTAAAACAAACATTTTTACCTTTGAGAAAGGTGTACCTATCTCTAGGAGACAAGTTTAAAAATTCAGGACATTTAGTCAACGAATGTTGAGCTTCACATTTCATGCAATGCTTAACCTTATTTCCTTGCCCGCACGTGCGAGAATCGTTTGAACAGTTCGTCGAATTTACCTTGGTCGCGAGTACTCGCCGCGCCTTGCTGTCGCCGCCGTCAACGCGCATTCTCGAAGTATTCGATGACGCATAAGTTTTTCTTAACTGCCCACATTCGGAAAACTCACAAGCCGAAACTTCCCGCTCAATGAATTTTATGAGATTGTCTACTTGTGGAATATCTGATGGCTTACTTAAAGATAATTCAAAACGTTTCCGAATGCTAATTGGTATTTTACGTAATAAAATACTGAACAATAAAAAATTCCATTCCACTACAGGAAACCCCATAGCTTCTAATGCCCTTATATTTTCTTGGTAGATATTCAGAAGATTACGTAACGAAATAATCGACTTTTCAGAACAACATTCAATATCCAAAATACGATCGATATGTTTAGACGCAATTGAACGCTTATTGTCGTAACGTATGATTAAAGTGAGCCATGCCATTTGATAATTGTTGTCGGAGACAGGAATCGACTTAATTAGATTGTATGGTTCATTTTTCAAGGTCAACAATAAGTACCTAAATTTTTCTGCATTCGTGTAAGCATCATTGTTGTGTACCAACGCACTGAATAAATCAAAATACGATCGCCAATCGGTTGAATCGCCGGAAAATGACGGTAATGGCAAAGTGGGTAACTTGTTAAGCGTACATATTTGAGGTTGATGAAATTCTCTAATAGTACTTTTATGACTCATGCGACTTGTGCGCCTATTCTCCTCTTCTAAACCTTTTATCTTGTTTACATGGGAAATAATTGCATAGTAATAGTTGTTAAACTGTTTACGAATGGCTAACTGTTCCTCTTTGTCAAAATTCTTTTGTTTCAAATAAGATTTTTCTATCTTTGATTGAATTTTACTAAATTTACGTTGTTGGGAAACGATATCTTTTGAACGCGCAAGAAATTCATCTCTGTTAGAATCTACAATTTCTAAAGTATGCTTTACCTCCTCTAAAACGATATCGCGTTCGAAAATGTCGTGGGAATGCAACGATGATTCCGTCATGTTGTATTGTAAAAAGGTAACGAAATGAAATATGAAATTAATGTAATTAACGAGTGACAACAAACCCGAACAATAAAGAAAAATCCGGCTCGAAGGACCAAAAAATATTATGTTATGGAGAAAGCTAAGGGTCTGGTAACTCACCGGTTTTCGCCTTCCACTGCCTCACGCTGCTCTGGCTCGGCGAGATGGCTGGCTGGTTAGGTGACTCGAAGGGATATAACCCTGTCTCTCCGAATAGAATATTCCACAGGTCACTGGCACAGTATCTTCGGTAATTGTTTAGTACTCGTTGTAATTTAAAGGGACACACACAATAATTGTTCGAAGGAGCAACGTTCGCACGCCTCGGCGTACGGCGCGCAAGCCACTCTGCCGTTCGGCCAATCAGACGCAAGCAAGCTTCTAGCGTTAAAAGGGATTGTTACCAGACCAAGAATTCCATAATCCCTATCAATTTAGTAATTGTTGCCACTCGAAAATTTATAAGAAAATAACTATATGTACAAATAAATATTAATTTAAAAAATATGGTTCCAGTACGGAACACAGGATGTCCCCGTTTGCGTGTTCAAAAGGAACTTCGCGGAGGACAGCCCTGCCCCTTTTCTCTTCAGGATGGTCGTATGTGTAGTAGGACACACGCTCGCACGTAAAAAGTCTAGTAAGGCTGCGGAAATCTTCGGTGGAAGCAGGGATAATGTTAATAGCTTCGTTGACGTTGGTGGCTTGATCTTATTTAATACCTGCGTCTTACCAGGTTTTAGAAAGCTTTGTAAATTTTGCCTTGTCTCTGAGGAAGACAGGGTGCGAGACTTGCTTTTTAGCTAGTATGGGAGTGCAGCGGGATGCTGTGTTTAAATTAGGACGTTTTTTTTTAAATTTCTACACCCTCAGGTGTTATGCCTGAAACGTCGGGTAAAAATAAAATAATATTTAAAAAGTAAATGTAAAAGTAGTTTAATTCAATGCGTAGTGTTTGCGTAAATATAAGAAATAATTACATAAATTACATAGTAAATTTTACATTTATCCAATTTTTTTAATTATTGAATTGTAAAAATTGTGATTTGAAACTAGATGAAACGAAATTTCGACACTATGAAGAGACAAACGCATACAGAATTACATACATGATTGTAGGATTTAGCCTGCGTGACAATGAGACAGAATACAGTGTTGTAAGCGACAGAAAGTTAATGGCAAGGTACTGTCGCTTACTACACTGTATTCTGCATACGCAGAGGCGGACCGCGAACTAAAAAGGCTGTGGGTTCGAATCCGCTATTCAATTATTTTTAGGCTTACCAATGATGATTGAAAGGGAATTTTTTAGCATTGCTAGTATTTAAAAAACGTATTTTTTAAATACTGGCAATGTTAAAAAATTCTCTATTATATGATATTTTAATCCGTATCTTTGATATTTTAACTGTTTAAATTAACAAATTTATTAAATAAATAAAATCAACTGTATCGAGTAAATTCATAATAATATAAAATTTTATAAATTAGCGATATATCAAATTTTTCGCGTTTATGCCAGCTGACGCCTCTCTTATACCACTTTGAGAACCAATCAATTTTTGTTCGATAAAAGGAACAAAGATAATATAATCACTACATTTGAAAAGGACTTTATCTGTAGAATGAAGAGGATGGCGCTATTATAAAGCAACTTTACTCGAAAGAAAATATTCTTTTGATTTATTACACTAAAATTAAGTCTCAAAATAAGGATTGTAACATTTATTCGCTATAAAATAAAACGTTTATCTTATATTTTATGCCGCACTTGTGGTTGAAAATGAGCATATTCAATAAATCATTTGCTGTGAAATATTTTTATTTTATATTCCATTTCATTTGAAGGTATTACTTCTGCCGCATGTGAACTGCACACATGTTTTTTTATTATTACTTGTCTGAGTAGTGGCCGTGCTAGAATATCTGGTAGCTACCCCGTAACCTCCGTACCGTACCTCGTGAGTATAGCAAGAGGCCATAGAGGGAACAAACAAGGAGATGAGCAGCAGCATCTTCCTAATGATAACAAAAAAATTGTGTTTGCCACCCTGCCTGCCAAGCGTGGCAGCTATGGCAAATATGATGCAATTTATGGTGGAGACCTATGTTCAGCAGTGAACATAGGTCTCCCTCATAAATAGACTAGACTGTAACTGTTATCATTATTTACGGTTATCATTATTAAATAAATAAATAAATATAACGTCTACGTATTTTGATAAAATAATATAAAATTAACCTTTGGAAAATATTTTTTATTTCCACTTTGTTACAACAATTAGTGCGCGCTTAAAATGTGCAATTTAACAAAATAAGTTATAAATACCAATTATTGTAAAATTACTCCAGTAACAGTATTTTGATTTCTTTAGAGCACTTATTACCTAATAACTAATTCGATAACGAAGGTTGAGCTACTCTCTGGAGTACCATTAAACTTCGAACATGGGCCGAACGATAATGACTTCAAAGTTGTTGTTCATAATTGTCGAGTTTTATCTCTTTGTTTTAGTCTTAGTTAACATATAATAAAGCTAAAATTTTAAAAATTGAAATTTTCAAATAATAAAGTTTTCAGACTTTTACTCAGCACTATATTCTTAAACATTGCATTTATCATCGATATTGTTAAAAATGGCGGTGTAGGAGAATCCATCACCTCCGTTGGCATTGTAAGAGACCATAACAGAAAAGGCCAGAAGATCACATGGCCTCATATGTCAATAATATCATGGCGGTCAATGGCGCGAAACATCTGGTACTACTTACCTGCTCATGTACTCGTATGAAGTAATTATTTCCTATGCAGACTGTGAGTCAGATATACACAGAGTATAATGATTTCTTATATTTACGCGAACACTACACATGATTAAAACTACTTTTACGGATTTTATCGCGTTTATTTTTACTTTTTATTTTTAATTCCCGACGTTTCGGGCGCTTTCCAGCACCCATGGTCATGGGGGACTGAGATGACTGACGTCCCGATGTCATTGTTAAACCCGGAGTACCTTCAGCTTTTTTAATTATTGTTTATGGTCCGATCTATGCAAAATGAACTAACTCTGTCTTGAGGTCTTGCAGTGGTATGCTTGGGTTTAGTTTTAATTTTATTGATTATAGGATCCCAAGCAGGTGGTAGTACCCAGCCTCCTTCTCTATTGAAATTAGGATGTTTTTTAATTTCAATAGCCTCACGTATCATCCTTGGTAGGAATCGGTGTTCTTTCGCGAGGATTTGTGGTCTATCAAATCTGATGTAATGGTTGGGGCCGTCTAGGTATGTTCACAAACTGCCCCGGAACGTTAATGCTTCACATCGGCTATACGTTCTTTTACGCGGGTTCTCATTGATCTTTTTGTTGAGAGACCACATTCACAATAAAGCTTGTACACTCCTGCATCTTGTAGAGGAATATGGCACTTGACGGATGGTACACATTACATCCGTAAAAGTAGTTTTAATCATGTATACACAGAGTACTTATAAGCCTTTCGAATCCAATATAATAATGCGCTTCCAGGTTCGATGGGCCTATTATTATTATTGTACGTCTCAGGTATTAATAATAAAAACCCTACCGTTGTATCTCTACGTCGACGACGTGGTGGGGATTGTGTGCTCCAATGAACTCTAGGTTTATGCCGATAGAGTTTACTGATGCTGAGCTAGATCTAGGACGCCAGACTAAAAGAGGTACCAATCAAACCAAGGTCGCATATGCCGAAGGCTGCATGGCTACGGGAGTGTGCTAGTCGATAGTATGCCAACTCTGGATAAGAGGCGACCTCCAGTTTTATTTGCCCTTGCCGCAGTGAACGCAGGACTTTACTGCGGTCGACTCAGTACGTCCCTAGTTTCTTATGGGAATAATATGATTGCTAGATCTAAAACAAAAAAATATACTCAGGGTAGCTTGCCTCAGATAGATGACGAAACTTCACATTGCATGTCGTCATCTGCGTCATCTCTTTTTCCATCTATTCAGTCATCATCACAATCATTCCGCGTCACTCCTACGATATCATCATCATCAATCAGTAAACCGTCAGCAGATGTTGTACAGGAGACAAACTTCGTCGATGAAACTGTATCCACCACTAGCATTGCAATCTGCAACAACTCGTAGGAAATGGAGTATTGAAATGAATAAATTCATTAAACAGACGAAACTGCATACCTCTTACCTCTTCACACTAAGTTTAAAAAAAAATACCCAACTATGCTAGTAAGCCGACGTAGAATAGGTTACCAGCCTAGGGCCTTAGTTCAAAAGAAATTATTGCCACAGAACACAATAGATCAGATTTATGAGGAAATGAAATGAAAGACTGACAAAGCAAATATATATGTTGCAGAAGTGAATGGAAGAGTCAGAAAGGAACGTCCTAGGCGGAAGTTTGTCGACTAAATTGGCGATATACTAAAAATGGGCCAAATTAAGAATACCCTTAACCGACGAGCATGTATGCGTAGGTATATGGATGTGGAAGAGGCGAGAGAGGTATGTCAGGATCGCGCTAAATGGAAATCTGTAGTCTCTGTCACCCCTCTGGGTGACAGGCGTGAGTGTTTATCTATCTTATGAGGAAATCGTAGCCGAAATACAAATGGTTCAGACTCAAATACAGCAACACTTTACACAATCTAAAATACCAAATTAAAAAAAATTCAACTCGGGTGCAGCAGTCTAAACCGCCTCCAAAGAGTTTATTGATTCTCGCCCTCATGATTTTTTAGTAAAGGGATCAATGAACTACCTATGAGATCGCAAAAGTGCATAGATATCAACAGTGCATACTTAGATTAATCGAATATATTTTATAAAAAAAATTAATTTATATTCCTCACTTACAAAACACCAATTCCATATGTAAGGACCTATTATTAATATTTAAAAATACATTAAACACGGGAAATGTCTGTACTATCAAAGCAATAGTTTATGTTATGTATTTATATAATATTTATAGTTTTGGGCGAAACTTGTCAAATATTTCAAAAATACAAACTGGAATCATCTCAAAAGTCTGAACCCATTTTTTTTACAGACTAATGATGGGTGTCCGTATCAGTAAAAGCAAGGGCATCAGCTCTGTTTACCAATTCGCCTGCCAAGTTGTGAGCACTGAAAGTTTATTAAATAATGTATATCAAATTGCTTATTTTCGGATAGACCTGTAATTGTAAGTTTTTTTAACATATTATAAGCTAGTGGTTGACCAAAATCCCATCTAGTGCTAAGTAGTAATGAAGTCCTAGATGGAAAATCGAACTCTCTTTAAGTGGACTTAAAATGGCTTTTTACGTAACGATATTGACAAATTTAATATAATCATGTTCCTTTACATTGTAGGTATTGTGACAACAAAAGAGAAATTAAATGGAATGGAACTTTTGGTTGCTTCATTGTAACTAATATTAGACATTTATGTAATGAAAGCTCGTATTATACCCACAAAATCTCTACGTTTGTAGAGTGTAGAGACAAAAGCACTACGAATAATCTCATCAACTCCCTTATATGGCTTAGTTAACCGCGTGAACATGACTCAAGCTTTTGTGTATCTTGACTTATGAATAATGTTTTACAGAATAACAAAATTATTGCGTTAAAGGAGACGGTCCGAAATTGTGTGATACGTAGGCCTGGTTTTGTACAAGTAGATAAAAAAATTAAAATAATATACTATACCACTTTTGGTCATTCAAATCCAAGAATTTGACTTTATTTAAGTGGTATTAATATTTTAGTTTTACCAAAAACTGCAACACTAATGGCGAATTGATGTCGTTTTGATGTTAGTTGTCGACTCTCATGAGGTTATTCATCAATTTATAGACAGATATTTGAATTCTGAAAAGATGTGTTATTCTTATCACCGATAGCCTATGAGCAAGATTTATTATGTACAATGGCTAAAATGTCTCGGAACTTGGGTATATGTATATTTTAGTCTGGGAATAAGTAACGTTCTTGTTGATATTTACATATCAATATCAATGCAATTCAGGAGCTCGGAATAAACAAAAAAATATCACATTAGCTACTTAATTTCATGACTTAAGTCATTTGTCAGACATGACATTTGACATCTAATTTTATGACTGAAAGGGCGCCATCTTGTAAAATCATCAAAAATTGGGATTGCATTTTTATTTTAGCAACTTATTTAGTTCGATTTATTCTCTTATTTTATTTTTAATAAAATCCCAGAATTTTTCGCTTTTTTACGGTATTCGAAACGGTCTTAAAAGCTAGTATTCAATTACTTATTTTCAATACAGTAACAGCTTAAGAATACATTTACAAATAAAATTGAAGTCTCTGTCTGTAAAATTGAAACAACTGCCCTTTATTGAGCTGAGGGGGTTATTAGTGTGCCATTTAAACCATGAATAACCATTACTTACATTTTTGTCCGTCTGTACGCCTGTCTGCCCGGGAATATCTTTGGAATGGCCAAACCAATGCAAGACAAACACATAGAGAACAATGCCGGGAGTATTTTAGTCTGTATTTAGCCAAAAAACTTGTGCGTTTTTTTTTGGAGAAATCGAAAAATTGGTAAAACAAATGGTCACTGATGATAATTTAAATCTAAATACTTAACGCCGCATAAGATATCGTAGCCAGAAAAAGCCGGGGCGAATCACTAGTAAATAATATTATAATACATTTTAAAATTGTCTATTATATTTACTTTACTGTGTGCCTAAGAACATCAAAGGCTCACAGGTACTTCTTGAACTAAAACATAAGTATGTAATGAAAATAGCTTTTTGAAATCTCATACCAACCAAAAAAGATAAGCGGAGCGCTGGTAATGTCGAAATTATGTATAACTTTTTGATACTCCCTAATGCACATATTTTTCTTTTTTTAGATATTTTAGATATTTCGTCAATTTAGATAGTTAGATGCACTAAGTTGAGCATGGTGTTGGCTTGGTTTTTACGACACTTGAAATGTATGCAGCGCACTGTCTTTTTTGTTTTGGTCCAAGTTAGAAGAGAATATTTATATATAGGCATTGTCACATTTTTATTTTTCCATCATCACCAGCTGGATAGTTATAATGGCTTTTGCTATTTTTTAACATTTTTTACACCACGTAAATAGCTTGATAACAAAAGAAATTTGAAGGACCAAAGGTTTTGTCGGCCTAATTGATCGCGTCCCTGGGCGGTGAGGAGCGACCAGGGATGCGGGTGTACGGTGTGTACGTGGTGTATGCGGCCCTCCGTATGCGGCGCGCCCGTCTGCGCACTTGTTGCGTACATTTGTTGACCTAACGGTGTTTGTGACACTAGTTGAGTGTGAAGTTTGTGTGCGTGTGTGCGTGCGTGCGTGTGCGCGTGTGCGTTTGCGCGTGTGCGAGTGCGTGTGCGTGTACGTGTGCGTGTGCGTGTGCATGTGCGTGTGCGTGTGCGTGTGCGCATGCGCGCGCGCGCATGTGTGTGTGTGTGTGTGTGTGTGTGTGTGTCGTGTTAAAACTGTTTGGTCAGTGCAAGCTAATCGGGTCATACCTGTCCGCTCGATTTTTACAAGTATGCTATTTTCACATTGAAAAGCAGAAAACTAATTCAGAATAAAACATAGCCGATGTCATTCGGCTATAGTATAACTTTCTATCAGTAAAATAATTTTCAGCATCGAATCAACAGCTCTAGACCTACAAACAAACTTAAATAACTTATCTGCTTAAACTTACACTATACTCTGTTTACACGAATTTTTACGATAAATATACAATGATTAACACTTATATTCTGATTAAATATTTAAATATATAATGTGAAAATGTGATATCTGCCAAGGAACTTGACCCAGACCTTTAGGCGCCAGTGTCCTTAAACGTTCGTAGATGTGGCGACAGAAAGTCGCGACTGGTGCCGTAAGCAGGGTCTTTGAAATATAAAAACATTCACTAGAATTTTCTTGAGTGAAAGGAATTTATTACAAAAAATAAATTTTATTTGAAAATAAATTTAGTCAATGGTTCATCATCAAAATCATTATCAACATTACAGCCCTTCACAAGTCCACAGCTAAACATAGGTCTTCTCCATGTATTGCCACAAAGGCCTGTCCTGAGCCATCTGCTTGCACCGGTTTCTTGCATAATTATCTAGGTCGTCACTCCCTCTAATAGAGGGCCGTCCTACACTTCACTTACAGGTACAAAACTTTCACTCAAGAACATTTCTTCCTCATCGGCTGTCGGTTCTTCAAGCTATATGGCTGGCCCATTACTACCTTAGCTAACTAATACGTTGATCTATGTTGGTTACTCTGGGTTTAATACGAGTATCCTCATTTCGAAGTCTATCACGCAGGGAAATCCTGAGTATTGCCCTCTCAATAGCTCGCTAAGCGTCCTTGAGCTTACTCAAATAGCCTGCAGTAAAGGACCACGTCTGAGATCCATATGTCATCACTGACAACACGCATTAGTTTTCAAGTTTTTTAGATATATTTGACAAGAAGATGTGTCGTCTGATGTCTCCCACCGCTGCCCAGACGAGTTGAATATCGATATTTCTTAGTGTAGTCCAAATATTTATGATCAATGTCTTTTGGTTTACATTCTGAAAATTTAGTATTTTAAAGGTGCTATAAATATCATAGGCAAATAACGAAAACGTGAATAGGGATTATTAAAAATAACCTAAGTAAAAATAAACCATAATAAGTGATCAAAGGGGAACAGTAGTTCCTTTAGATCCTATTATCACCCGGGATCACAAATGAGCATATTTTTAATACACTTAAGTTAAAAATATTCATAATTTTTTTTTAAAAACTTAGAATTATTAAATAACACTTGATAGATTCAGAAATACGTTTGTGGTCTAGCTGTAGAAGAGCCGCGATAATAGGGATTAAAGAAACATGGTAAGTTTATTAACTCATGTGGTAAAGAGCAGAGCCAAACTCGAGTCTACGACCTCCTAGCACTTGGAAATGATTCCCGATAAAATAGATTCGCCAGAAGAAGCCAATAAGGTGATTAACGCCCTATCGGCGCACCTTACCTCAGCGATTGAAGAATGCTCTCGAAATGTTCGCGTTTCGAACAATCGACACCTGAAGCTTTCGAGAGATATTCAACAACTGATCAGAGCGAAGAACGCGGTTCTAAGATAATATGATCACTACCGAAAAACAGATAATAAATTTAGACTGCGAAACCTCCAAAACGAGGTAAAAGAGAGCATTGCAGAAATTAGACAGGATAAATGGGATAATCTGCTGGATGATATCGAACCATCCTGAACTATCTCCTGGCAGTTGACTCTAGCTCTGAGAACAGATCAATCCTCACCCATGCCACCTCTCATTAGGCCAGGAAACCCCGATCTCACCTATGACGACTCTGAAAAAGCCGAATATCTCGCGGACAGCTTAGATAGCCAATGTACTCCTTCTGGCGAACCCATAGATCCTGCTCACCCTGCAGAGGTCAAAGCGGAGGTCGAGCGTAGGTCTGCACTACCACCAGCAGCCCCCCCCCCCCCCTTAGATCTTGTGACTACTGACGAAGTCGCAGAAACCATCAAAAACCTCAAAAAGGAATCAGCACCCGGCGCTGGTGGCATTAGCAACAGAGTGCTGAAATCCCTCTCAGTGCCACTTGCCTGCCTCTTAGTAGGCATTTTCAACACTTTACTTTCCTTGAAATAATACTAGTTTTTACGGAATTTATCGCGTATATTTAACTTTTTTACCCGACGTTTCGAGAGCTTTACAGCACCCATGGTCACGGGAAGGACTGAGATGTTCAACGTCCAGCTGTCATAGTTAACCGCGGTTGCCATAGATTAAAATTTAACTTTTGTTCCGATCTACACAGATACCATAAGTTCATACTGTGTAGATCGGAACAAAAGTTAAATTTTAATCTATGGTAACCGCGGTTAACTATGACAGCTGGACGTTGAACATCTCAGTCCTTCCCGTGACCATGGGTGCTGTAAAGCTCTCGAAACGTCGGGTAAAAAAGTTAAATATACGCGATAAATTCCGTAAAAACTAGTATTATTTCAATGTGTAGTGTTCGCGTAAATATAAGAAAATCATTTCTTTACTTTCCTGCTAATCCTTCCAAAGAAAGAAGCGGACGTCATAGGAATTCCGAAATCAGGGAAGCCGCACAACCTAGCTTCTAGTTACATACCCATCAGTCTCCTCAGCACACTGGGGAAATTTTACGAACGCACAATATTTAATCGCCTCCGTAAACACGTCCTTACCAACAAGCTTTTTTCTGACGAGCAGTTTGGTTTCAGACCCGAGCACTCGTGCAATAATCAGATCCACCGCCGTATGGAATACATCCGAGAAGACTTCTCCCACTCAAGGAGTAACGATAGAATCCATAACACCGGTGCTCTCTTCTTCGACGGCGCCAAAGCGATTGACAAAGTCTAGCACGACGGCTTGCTTTACAAGCTATTTAAACTTAACGTGCCCGATAGGCTCACTCACATCATCAGAGCCTTCCTTGCCAATCACCATTTCAGTTTACATTATATTTACTTCACTATTTATGATAAGTTATTATTTATGTGTTAGTAGTATTGACACATATCAGTGATATTATGTCACACACTTCCACTTATATGCGCACACTTCAAAAAAGGTGGATGTTTTCAATTCGACTGTACATATTTTGTCAACAAAGGAAAAATAACAAATGCAAATTTATGGTAACTATGTGTTTATATCTTTTCATTTTATTGATTACCTTTAGGTTCCGAATTTACTCAGACTAAAAACAGTCGAAAATTTTAATTTAAAAAGTAAAAAAAAAGATAGTATATAGAAAAGAAATGAAGCCCCGACTTCAGAAGCTAACAAATTATCTGAAAATAATTATTGTATTATTTTAGTTCTTTCATTTCGGTTTTTATTTCTTTCATTAAATTCTTAGAGTAAATGCATAAATACGATTAAATTAGAGAGCAATGTCAAGAGTCGTATAAGCTATATTTTATTCTTGGCTGAATAATTGAAGTTCAAAGGAAAGATTAAATCTTAGTAGCACCACATTATTACATCCTATTCAGGCAAATGTATTATGTAAGTCAATGTCGCACCTATGGCGATAATTTTTGAGAGCACTAAGCTCGAAGTTGTTGAGGAGTTTATTTCAATCGACGGATTCAAATCGGCTTGGCAGCGTTTGGGAAATTACGACACATCTCGTCAGGTATACCTCAAAACTTGAAAACGAGATTGTACAACAGGTGCGTGTTGCCAGTGATATTACTTATAAATCTGAAACGTGGTCTTTTACTGCTGGCCGTATGAGGTTAAGATTTAGGTTGCTCAGCGAGCTATGGAGAGGGCTATGCTTAGGGGTTTTCTGCGTGATAAACTTATAAATGAGGATATCCGCAGTAGAATCAGAGTGACAGGCATAGCCGAATGGATTACTAAGCTGAAGTAGCAACGGGCCGGTCGTATAGCTCGAAGAACCGACAACCGATAAGGAAAAAAGTTCTCGAGTAACCCCGTACCAGTAGGTGATGTGTTGGACGACCTCCCACTAGATGGAGGGAATACCTGGTAAAACATGCAGGAAGTTGATGGATGGTGGCTCAGGACCGTGCTTTCTGACATTCTTTGGAAAGGCCTATGTTCAACAGTATACTTGTGAAGGGCTGTAATGATGATGATGATTCAGGTAAAGCCGGGGTGGTCGCTAGTATTAAAATAAGACTGACTACAAATTAATACATTATATATATCATAATTGTTGCTTCAAAGAGATTTAAATTGACACCCCACTGAATAACCCGATCCACAAATAAAAATTAAATTCTTTGATATTATTTCAAAATAATGATTTGAATTAAATTTGTACCTCATTTCCATACTTAAACCGCAGTTTTAAGACCTTACAGTTTTGGAACGCCTTTGATGTCCGACGAAGCTGCCAACTGCGTAGGTATTTACGCGGCCAGTTTGTATGCTAGAGGCTAGGGGTTGTCTCGAAAATGAAAATAAAATGATTTTGGATATTGTAATACTCATTATCATATATTAACGTTATGCACATACTTATAAGTTAAAACGTAGGTATATTGAACAAGATATTTTTTATTACTATAAGAAAGGACACATTTACTAGTGTTGCAATGCCAAATAAATATTTTCGTGAAATTTCGTTCACATTTTTTTTAATAAAAATTTTCAGTTTCCGATTTTAAATTTAATTATGTAATGTATCTGCATTCGGATAAACAATTACATCAACAAAAATGGGGAAAATATAAGCATGGCTGTCATTTCAATTCAATTTTACTTAGTAACTCATGTAACTATAATAGTAAGCTACCATTCTTGATATTATATTTATCGAAAACAGTACTCAAAATAAGTTGAATAAGTACTATAAAAGATGCTCGGGCCAATTGCATGTATGTATTGTCTATCAGACTCAGTGAAGTGCGACAGCATAACGACGGCCCGCCCCCTGCCCCGCAATGCCCCCTCCATTGCTCCGCACAAGTACATTCGTTTCCTAACTGTGAGGGATTTAAGCTGTGGTCAAACTATAGCGAAATGAAGTGTTAGAATAAAAAAAATCAACGAGAACTGCTAACAGAGAAAGTTTATATAGACATATAGACATCGCGATGTTTCCTTTAGTGTTCCGTTTTGGCACGGAAAACTAAAATGAAATATATATTTTATAAATATTGTGGAACGAAAGGATATCCCAATTTATTTATAATCTTTTCATTTCTTCATAATATTTAATGTTGAACAACCTAATAAACATTCAAGACTATTTTTATGTAATTCGTTTTACTATAAATGCTTCTAAATAGTGTCGTAAATTATATTTAGTTCACTAGATATGCTGCTAATATCAAATATATACACAAGCAGTTTATCTGGGACAAATAGTTTGACTAGGTAAGTCCAACTTCAACTCGGCTGGGCAGCGTTCGGGAAATTACGACGTATCCTCTCGTCGGGTATACCTCAAAACCTGAAAACTAAGTATAACCAGTGCGTGTTGCCAGTGATGACCTACGGAACCGAGACGTGGTCCTTCACTGCTGGCCATATGAGGACGCTCAAAGTCGCTCAGCGAGCTTTGGAGAGGGCTATGCTCGGAGTTTCTCTGCGTGATACACTTAGAAATGAGGATATCTGAAGTGGCAATGGGCCGGCCATATAGCTCGAAGAACCGACAACCGTTGGGGAAAAAAGGTTTTTGAGTGGCAGCCTCGTACCGGTAGGCGAAGTGTAGGGCGACCCCCCACTAGATGGAGTGACGACCTGGTAAGTCATGCAGGAAGTCAATGGATGCAGGTGGCTCAGGACCATACTTTGTGGCATACCTTGGGGGAGGCCTATTTTCAGCAGTGGACTTGTGTAGGACTGTAATGATGATGATGATGACACAAGCAGTCAATAACGAATAGTTTGGTTTGAAATGTGGTCCAACTTAAATTCCTGTTTTAATTAATATTA
Organism: Parnassius smintheus behrii; assembly: GCA_036936625.1. Classification (NCBI taxonomy): domain Eukaryota; kingdom Metazoa; phylum Arthropoda; class Insecta; order Lepidoptera; family Papilionidae; genus Parnassius; species Parnassius smintheus. Next base: position 32,500,480 of record JAUPFT010000019.1, on the reverse strand, counting down.
ATAGCAAATAAACCATGTGGTTTAATGATCAGAGCATTTGATTAATAAGTTCTGGCTTTTAATCCTAGCTGGAACCAAGAAAACCATTGTTATTGACCCTTATTTTATGGGCGTTGTATCCAAAAACACCTCTTATATTATCCCATAAGATTTACACTAAATACAGGTAGGCGTAAATGTTAAAATTTTAATTTATAGATAAAAAGCCTTTTGTCATAAAGTCTCACGGCAAATTTTATAAAAATTGTAAAGATAAAGTTTTGGATTCTGAGGGGAAATTTCGCAACAGTAATTGTTATAACTCATCGTATTTAAAAAAATAAAAAGGTCATCTTAGAGTCTTGTCTAGTCAATATATGGAAATGAAAGATTTATTCCTACTAGAGAAACATGGAGTGCCTCCAAATAAATGTACAGATGCCATCAAAAACATAACTTGTAAAAAGAAACAAGTCTTGCAACTCAGTTTCTACATATATCGTAAAAAGTTGTGAGATCCATGTTATAACAAGTCGGATAATTTATTCAGTCCCTACTTAAGGGTCCTTCTGTTTTAAGTTATTAGGTAATTAGCTAACCTAACAACATATTATAGTGACCATATCAATATTAAAAAACTTTTATGTTTTAAATAAATAGATTGACTTGGCCATAGGCTACCCCGTAGAAGGTCCACTACTGAATTCAGAGCGGATATTAGCCATAGTTGCCACGCTTGGCGAGCAGGTTGGCAACCGCAGGTTTTTAGTGGTAATTAGGAAGATGTTGCTGCCAATCTCCTGATTTATTCTTCCAACGCCACTACGCGGTAACGGTCTAGGCATTATATCTTGTTATTTCAATTAATGAAGCCATTGATCGGAGGTCCCAAGATATTTAAAAACAAATTTCAACGAGTATCTTTCAACGTTTACCGGTACAAGGTTGTCTTAAGAGTAACATAATGAGAGTATTAGTATCATTCATATGTAATTTTGAATTTTCAGTTCTGTAATATCTCATCATGTTTATAATAAAAGATGTTAGTCCTATACCATACTGAATGTTAGCCGTGTAGTGGCGGCGTGAGAACTCTCACCACCCTTTATCATCCCGTGGGTATCGTAAGAGGCGATAGAGGGATACAAATCAGGAGTTAGGCAGTAGCGTTTCCTAACAGCGACTAAAAATAAAAAAACTGCGGTTGCCAACCCGCTTGCCAAGTGTGGCAACTATGGCAAATATCCCCTCTGTCAGGCAATCTATGAGTGAGACCTGTGAGGACTTTTGATAGGCGTTAATAAGAGATGAATAAAATACTATAGTATTGTTCTTCTTATATCACTCGGTATGAGGCCTATTTAGCTATTTTTATTCTATTCGGTCGAATATCGAATATCTAGGTTACTATTCAGCCGAATACCGTATACTAAATTTAGATTTTTTGTTGTAGGCATATAATTGGTACAATGAAAATATATTTTTTATAATTAATTTTTTTCTTGTACTCATTAAAGATATTAAAATCATAGGTACATAATCAACTTCCATATTATAAAAAATAAAAAAGAATGATGGTTTTTGAAAGAGAAGAAAAGCAAAACAGTATGTGAGATAAGAATAGAAGGAGAGTTAATTGAGCAAGTGGATGAGTTCGTATATTTGGGATGTGTATTCAGCAGGGATGGGAGATATGATAAGGGTATAGAACGACGAGTGAATGCAGGAAATAAAGTAAATGGGGCTCTACACTCTGTTGTGAAAAGTCAGAATGTGTCAAAAAAGGCACGTATGGCAATTCACAGTGCTGTATTAGTCCCTACTTTAACGTATGGTAGTGAAAGTTGGGTGTGGCAGAAGAAGCACGAGAGTAGAATAAATGCAGTAGAAATGCGGTCGCTAAGGAGTATGCTAGGGCTGACTCTGAGTGACAGGGTGAGAAACTGTGTGCTAAAAGAAGAGTGAGGTTTGCAAAATGATGCGGTGACCAGGATTAAGAAAGGAATGCTTCGGTGGTTTGGTCATGTAGAAAGAATGAATGCGGAAAGACTGACAAAGCAAATATATGTTGCAGAAGTGAATGGAAGAGTCGGAAAGGGACGTCCTAGGCGGAAGTTTGTCGACCAAATTGGCGAAATACTAAAAATGGGCCAAATTAAAAGTACCCTTAACCGACGAGCATGTATGCGTAGGTATATGGATGTGGAAGAGGCGAGAAAGTTATGTCAGGATCGTGCTAAATGGAAGTCTGTAGTCTCTGCCTACCCCTCTGGGAGACAGGCGTGAGTGTTTATGTATGTATGTAAAAAAGAACTATCAAATATAATGTAATATAATAATATAATATAATAATTTAAATGTATAAAATGTACAAATTATTCCAATAAGTCTTAACTTAAAAATAGTCTACAATAACAGGCACCTGAACTAGGATAAACCTGTATCTCAGGTGTATGTACTAAAAGATACATTAGCAAATATTTTCTGTTTCTTATATAAAATGAATAACATAATAACTAATAAGGGTTATTTGGGTAAAATACATTATCATTAATTTACTTATGATATTAATTAACTTAAAACAATCAGCAACTTCTCTGTATTATCGTATGACAAATTTTGTAACCATGTTCGAATTACCTTCTTACAGTCTGCCATTTTTAATGGATATATATACAAAATTGCATTGACTTGATTATACAAAAAAGGGCCGAGAAATGTAAAAAATCTATGCATGAAATAATGCCTTATTCTAATGTTAGTTTCTATTACTTTATCTTTGCTCTTTTATCAGTGACCTCTCTTCTATAAATGTCTATGCAATCGAATTATCGTAATAAAAGTGTAAGATAATGAACTATCTATCTTCTCTTTATCTTCGGGCAGTAGTTTACTCCTTTTCTTCTTTCAGACAGTCCTAGCTTCAGAGAATAAACCTTTTTACCATAAACCGGAAGTAATTTCATCCCAGCCGAATACTTTTGCCTAATAATCGACTGTTAGGCCAGGAAATCCGCAGAATATCCGGTATTCGGTGTGTGACTGAATATACTATTCGTTGCAAGTCTAATTTGGATTTTCCAATAGTTATTTTAAAAATAGTCACTGACTCACTATATATTTCTATAGAATATATGGGGGAGCATCATCGTGATTACAGCCTGAAAAAATACACAAGCTACGAGTTTACATTGGCCTTCCCAATAAATACCCTTAAAACAAACACGGCTGTCCTAGTTTCGCTTTAATTTATACTTGTAAAGCTGTTCTAATCCTAGCTACTTCAGTTTACCTTTTAAATATCCTCGTTACAAATTCTAACGCAGAGAAACCCCGAGCATATATTTAAATTGAAATTAATCTAACAACATATATAATGTTGTTAGATTAGTTTCAGTTTTCTCAAGTGGTTCCATTAAAGAACCGCTTCTCTTGTTCGTGTTCGTAACTCATCACTGACAATATATACTAATTTGTAGTGGTTTGTTTAATCCTTATTTACGCTATTGTGGCGCTTACGCTATTGTTACATAAATTGTATACTCTTATTTATAGATTCGGGGTGACAAACGAGCACACTGCAGCACACAGTCCATCCGATAGTGGAAGGATGCTGTAACACATACACATCTACATCTATTCGCGACAGATGCGTTGTTACCCACTGAGGACTAAGATGGAGTGCCTCGTTTTCAGTGAAAAGAGTCTCCGATTCTCTACAATTACCATTCGAAACACAGTAGCATAAAACTTCTATTTTACGCAGGTATTTTGTGAAAGCATGGTCCTTCTCCGGTCGAGCCGAACCATTCGTGCTATAGCCATAATTGAGCTACAGTGCAGCGTGGTTTAATCACGTAAAAAATCTTAATTTAAGTTATTGTACGACAATATATGTCGTACGACCCCGATTACAACTAGAACTGATCAAACAGATAATAAATCGCTTGAAAATCTTTATTTTGTGATTAGCTTGCTGCTGTGTGTGTTTTTATTCTATAATTGGTATGTTGTGCTTATTTAGTAATTTTTTAACTGTTAATGACGTTTTCTACTAAAGTATTCAATATAATGAAGCGACGAGAAAAACGATATCTGCCAGCCAACTTGACCCAGACTATTTGTCGCCCAGGTGTCCTTGGAGTGAATACTGAAAACTGGACGGAGCTTGTGAAATAAATGATTAAAGTACGCAGCCAGCTATTTCCGATTGCTCGAAGGTTAATGTAAAAGTATAAGTTTTCACAACCTATGCTTATTCGTGAGAACCCAATCTTCCTTGAATTATTTGTAATTCCAGTCCTTATCGACTGAGAACTTTTCTGGAACGGCTTAACTACCAGGGAAAATAGATCTTAAGGATTATTTTGGTGTATGAAATTTTATGATAACTCATTTTCAAACCCAAATGTACATTTTTACCAAACCATCTCAAATAAAAGTTTCTAAATTTAAGAAACAAGGGCAAATATTAGTAGTAAAGATGTTGTAGTCATTCAGAATTCACTTCACGAACATTGTTTAGGTACTCGGGGTTGAATGTTTATACATTATGTACGTGAGTGCAGAGAGAAAGTTGCTATATTATGTATGAGAAATAAATAAGAAGGTCTGTCTTACAACAATAGATCCGTACAACATTTTTATCACAATACGTATTACGTAAAAATAACTTCAACTAATATAATACGTTTTGTTAAGTTCAGTGAACTGGCTCCTATCCTATATCACTTGAGTATTTCCACAAACTTATTTTTTAAATAAAAGTTTTTTTACTTTATACAGGTAGTCCCAAAACTCGACATCAACCTGGAACCGGGTAAAAAGGCAAGTAGTGCTGGTTGTCAGATATATGTAAAAAAAATCTAAGTTGCATGTTTTCAAAATTATAGCGATTTAAAAAAAACGAAAAATCACAACCTGTGACAGTCTTTTCACTCCTGTTGCCACATATCATAACTTTTTTCAACTTTTTTTTTTGTTGTGTAACCCTTCTCTAAACTTTTTTCAAAGTTTCAAAACTAGCTTTTCTAGCTTGCATAAATATAGGACTTATTTTCTAAATCGTGCTAAATTAAAAAAAAAATTGCCTAGTTTTAAATGACTGTATTGAAATAAAATTAGGTATACAACGCAAATTTGGCAAGTAGCGTCAAAAGTTGGCAAATTTAGTAAGGATTCTCAAATGGTATGACAGTCGGTAAATTGTAGCTGCAATCGTGGACATTGTTTTTTTATAATGATTTCTTATATTTACGCGAACAATACACATTGATTAAAACTACTTTTACGGATTTTATCGGTGTTATACCACGGACAAGCGGTACGTAGACGATACTTTCACAATTTTACCATCGGACAAAGTAACTGCATTTTTAGAACATCTTAATCACATAAACTCTAAAATTCAATTTACTATGGAGTTAGGGGCAAATAATTCCTTACCTTTCCTAGATGTGTTAGTCATCCGAAATCCTAACAACACCATTGGTCACAATGTGTATGGAAAAATAGACCCATACAAACCTATATTTAAACGGTGAATCTCACCACCATCCTTCACAGTTAGCTACTGTGGGAAAATATTTGTTACAGAGAGGACGAGGGATCTGTGACAAGAAACACCTGGCCGCCGAGCTTCAGCACGTCAAGCAAGTTCTGCACGACAACAAGCTTCGGGTCCCGCGCCTCCGTTACAGTGACCGAGTGAAGCCGGCCACAGTCGAGCGTGTGCCTGCTGTACTACCATATGTCAGAGGTGTCACAGACAAGATTGGCTACATCTTGAAACGAGCTTCTATTAGAACATTCTACAAGCCGCCGAAAAAGATTAGTCAGTTCCTACCATCCGTCAAGTATCATATTCCTCTACAAGTTGCAGGAGTGTACAAGCTTTATTGTGAATGTGGTCTCTCTTATATAGGACAAACAAAAAGACCAATGAGAACCCGCATAAACGAACATATAGCTGATGTGCTGCTGTGTGTAAAGCATCAACGTTCCGGGAAGTCTGCAGTTTGTGATCATACCCTAGACGGCCCCAACCATTACATCAGTTTTGATAGATCACAAATCCTCGCGAAAGAACACCGATTCCTACCAAGGATGATACGTGAGGCTATTTAAATTAAAAAAACAGCCTAATTTCTATAGAGAAGGAGGCTGGGTACTATCACCTGCTTGAGACCCTATAGTCAATAAAATTAAAACTAAACCCAAGCAGACCACTGCAAGACCTCAGGACATAATCAGTTCATTTTGCATAGATCGGACCATAAACAATAATTAAAAAAGCTGAAGGTGCTCCAGGTTTAACAATGACATCGAGACGTCAGTCACCTCAGTCCCCCGTGACCATGGGTGCTGGAAAGCACCCGAAACGTCGGGAATTAAAAATAAAAATAATTAAAAGTAAAATTAAACGCGATACAATCTGTAAAAGTAGTTTTAATCATTGCTTTATTTTTCGTAAAAACCCAGTTTTAACAAGTTTTTATTACTTGGTTAAAAATTATTTTAATGTACTCAAGGTGTGAAGAATCTCCGGGAGGAAAACCGGCGACGAGGTTCGCCACCCGTCACGTTCTATCTCCCGGAGAGGCGAAAAGTGGATTGCAGAGGCCTGTCTGGCTACGTTGAATGTATGTGGGGCAATGAATGATAAAATGGATGAAGTATGCGATATGATGTATGATAGAGGAATAGATGTGTTATGCGTAAATGAGACGAAAAGGAAGGGGAAGGATGTCACTACACATGGCATGTATACCGCATACTGGTCTGGTGTAGACGAGATCGAGCGGGCATGCCAGGGAGTAGGTATCATCCTTTCAGAAAGAATGGGCCAATGTGTGAAATAGTATGAATGTGTAAGCCCAAGACTGCTATGGATATGAATGAAAGTGGGCTTAAAGAAGTTGTTCGTGTTAGGAGTCTACGCCCCAGACATGTCTAAGCCCACTTATATCCGAGAGCAGTTTTGGGAAATGGTAAGGATGGTGTTAATAAAGTGTAAGGAAAATGAAAATATTATTATGCTTGGAGATTATAATGGAAGGGTTGAGGTGAGGAGGCTTGGTTATGAAAGGATATTGGGAACGTTTGGTGATGAAAGTATAAATGAGAATGGTGAAAGTCTCCTCACCGTATGTATGGAAAAAAAAATCTTTTTGTGACGAACACTTGCTTTCGCCACAAGAAGATTCATATGTATACTTGGGAAAGAGGTGACGATAGAAGCATGATAGATTTCATAATTGTGGATGAAAGATTGAGGGGCGCAGTGATGGATACAAGGGTTTACCGGGGTTCTAACGTAGGAACGGATCATTATTTGGTTTTATGCCGAATTAATGGTCTATTCAGGCGTTGGCGCCATCGGTCATCTGTGTCTACCACTGCGTTAAAGCGTATTAGAACAGAAAGGTTGCAAGATGAAGGTGAGACAAACAAGTTCAAATGTAGACTGAAAGAAAATATAAGTGGTTTGGATGAATTATGTATGAAGGAGTTAGACTTGGAGAATGTATGGCAAAATGTAAAGAAAGGTTTAGTGCATGCAGCTACCGAAGTATGTGGTGTTAGTAATAGAAAGAATGAAAGGAAAAATAATACGTTATGGTGGGATGATGAGATACGTATGGAAGTTGAAGCAAAGAAGAGAGCATGGCTAGATTTACTAGCAACAAAGGCTGGTAATTCTAGCGGTACAAATGATGATATTGAAAGAAAAAAGGCAGTCTTTAGACATCTTAATAAAAGAGTGAAAGAAATAGTTGAAAGAAATAAGCAAGAAAGAACGGATAAGAATGATAGAAGAATATCGGATAACTTCCAGGCAAATATTAAAATGTTCTGGAAACTGGTAAGAACTGCCAGGGGACATTCAAAACAGCCTATGATGAATGCTATAAGAGACGAGAATGGCTATATTCTGAATGATGAAGTTTTGAGTTTAAAGAGATGGAAGGAATATTTTGAAAGCGTGTTTATGAGTGAGGAGACAACATGTGTACTAAGTGAAGTAGAAACTCCGAAAGAAGAGGAAAGAGGTAGCGAGATAAGTATAGATGAAATAATGAAAGCAATGAAAAGCATGAAAGCGGGTAAGGCGCCCGGATATGATAGAGTTTCACTCGAAATGCTAAGGGCTGGAAGTGGTGGCAGGCCTGCTGCACACCTTGTTTAATTTATGCTGGGAACTGAAACGGGTACCGGTAGACTGGTACAAAGCCGTGATAGTCCCAGTATATAAAGGAAAAAGGTCGCAGCAGGACTGTAAAAACTACTGTGGCATCAGCCTTCTTAGCATTGTGGGAAAACTGTACGCTAAGGTACTGATTGAAAGGGTCATGAAAGAAACTGACGGAAAAATTTGGGATGTGCAAGCGGGATTTAGAAAGGGAATGGGATGTACAGATCAAGTCTTTTCCATGCGCATGATCGCGGAAAAGTTTCTGGCCAAAAACCAAAAGGTTTTTTGTGCGTTCATGGACTTGGAAAAGGCCTATGACAGAGTGGATAGGGATTTGCTATGGCAAACACTGAACTCATTTGGGTTGAGCGCTGGCTTGATACGCGCATTGGAGTCTCTTTATAGGGACTCTAGTGCTTGTGTTAGGATTAACGGGGTCTACTCGGACTGGTTTGACATCCATAAAGGTGTCAGACAGGGCTGTGTGGCTTCCCCGTGGCTGTTCAACCTATTTATGGACAGTTTGCAAAATTTGAAAGTTGAAGAATGCGGATTAAGAATGGGTGAGTTAACCGTCAAATGCCTTTTGTACGCCGATGATCAAGTCATACTTGCGTCGTTGGCGGCCGAGTTGCAAATGATGTTTACATTAATGAACGGATCATTAAAAGAAAAGGGTATGAAAGTGAACGCAAGTAAGACGAAGGTTATGGTTTTTGAAAGAGAAGAAAGTAAAACGATTTGTGAAATAAGAATAGAAGGGGAGTTGATCGAGCAAGTAGATGAGTTTGTATATTTGGGCTGCGTATTTAGCAGGGATGGGAGATATGATAAGGATATAGAACGACGAGTGAATGCGGGAAATAGAGTAAATGGGGCCTTGCACTCTATTGTGAAGAGTCAAAATGTGTCGAAAAAGGCACGTATGGCAATTCATAATGCTGTGTTGGTCCCTACTTTAACGTATGGTAGTGAAAGTTGGGTGTGGCAGAAGAAGCACGAGAGTAGAATAAACGCAGTAGAAATGCGGTCGTTAAGGAGTATGTTAGGGCTGAATCTGAATGACAGGGTAAGAAATTGTGTAATAAGAGAAGAGTGTGGTTTACAAGATGATGTTGTGACCAGGATTAAGAAAGGAATGCTTCGGTGGTTTGGTCATGTGGAAAGAATGAACGAGGAAAGAGTGATAAAGAAAATTTATGTTGCAGAAGTGAATGGCATGGCGATTTATTGGAAACGGGCCAAATTAGGAGTACCCTTAACCGATGAGCATGTATGCGTAGGTGTATGGATGTGAAGGAGGCGAGAGAGGTGTGTCAGGATCGTGCCAAATGGAAGTCTGTAGTCTCTGCCTACCCCTCTGGGTGACAGGCGTGAGTGTTTATGATATGATATGATGATATGTACTCAAGGTTTTCCAAAGAGTCGTAAATTGTGACTTGATGTTATTATATATTGATAGTCATTCTGTTGAAGTGTAAGCGAGATAGGTATTGACGCTAAAGTGACTGAGACGGAGAGAGTCACCTTATCAAGTGCGAGCGACACAGGTATAGACGAAAAAGTGGCTAAAACGGAGAGAACCTTACCAAGTGCGAGCAAGACAGAGAGTTACGCCAGATATTTGCTATTGTACTTACACATCACAAATCAGTACGTTACTACGTTACGATCCTTCGTTTACTGCCCTTGTTTTCGTATTCGTTTGTGTTGATTTCGTACTTACTACTTTTGGCTTCGTTTATGGACTTGTGATTGCTTGTCATTTGGATTCGGACTGTTCTCTTAACGACGACCTTTGTTTTCCCCTGGACTATCGTGTTTTTGCGTACGTAGTACCAAGATATCTGCGTATACCAATCGCGAATACGCTAATATGCACCTAATTTATGGAGAATGCAGTTGTAATGTGTTGTAGTGCAGTAGTGCAATGCAGTGCTGTGGTCAGACTTTACCGTGAAAGGTACCCAAACGCTGCTCGTTACCGTAATCGTCGAGTGTTTACAAATGTGCATCGTTTACTCTTCTCAGAGGGCTGCCTCCCAAATCAAGAGCATGGTAGAGGAAGACCCGCCAACCCGATGGAAGACGACGTGCTAGAAGCATTCGAAGAAGACCCAAGTACTACAGTAAACGCTATTGAACTAACCGTATCTTATAAAAACACGAATTACACTCGTACCATGTACAGTGAATACAGACTTTACAACCTGGGGACTGCCTAAATCTAATAAATTTTTCCCGGACGATATTGGAGCGGAACAGGGATGACACGCTTTTGTTAACAAAAACTTTATGGTCAGATGAGTCAACTTTTAAAAAGGACTCATCAGACCATAAAAAAAATATGAACATGCATAACTTGCATGAATGGTATGTATGAACCCTAATTTAATGAAGCAGGACCGGTCCCAGTACTGATTCAAAGTAAACTGAAATATTTGATGTATTGAATGGCGAGGTCTACTTGAACTTTCTACAAAACCATCTAACAAGTTTGCTAGAAGACGTGTCACTAAACATTTACAGAGAAATGTGGTTCCAGCAAGATGGGTGTCCAACACACTATGCTCGTTCCGTTCGAGAATATCTTGACGACGTGTTTCCAGGGAAATGTATTGGATGGTCTGGTACATTCTCGTGGCCAGCCCGTTCACCGGACTTGAATCCATTAGACTTTTTTTACTGGGGAGAAGTCAAAGAAAACGCGTATCTGAAGTTCATTGAAAGTTTAATTGAACTACGGCAAAGAATAGCTGAAGCTGAATTCGTGAATAATGGACAATTCACTCGACTAATATATCGATCTCTTTTAAAGAATTCGAACATCTATTGTACGTAATTAAAATAAAAAAAGTTGTATTTGGAGACGCCAGTAACTTAAGGTATCTTCGATAAAGATTTAGTGGACTGTAATTTTGGTGCATACGGCAAAGGGGAAAATAAATAGGTGGGATAGCACGCACAGACCTGATGAGGGCTGCCGCGCCTTCCTCCTGGAGTGTCTGCTATACAGCTAGCTCGCCACGTGGTTCGGCGCACACGCACTCTCGGAACAGTCTCGTGAAGTCCCACACTCTCCACCTTTGCCCTTACGGGGGCGTCTCACACTTTTATGAGTTACAAAGACACAATGTCTGATGCGGTGAATATTAAACATAAACAGGAGAACTCAATGTTCATCCTGCGCGGTTTGCGGTTAATGTAAGACGCGACGGGTGGCCGTGCGTTGCGGATGGCGTAATGTCACTTAGTATACTGACGCGCGCCGAGATCCTCTTTTTCACCCCGGCGGCAGCGCGTGCGGTAGGAAAGGGAAGGAAGGAAGGAAACAAAAAATATGCACTAGTCATGTTGATAAAGTAGATATAACTTAGGACGAACTCAATGCGATATGTAATGTAATGTTGATAAAGTAGATTGTTAACTGGCGTTACCATTTCCTCCCGCCCTTAAAGGGTCACCTTTAAAAGACAACCGTAATATAAAGTCAAAGGAAAACAAATAAATAAGCGGTATATAAAGTGAGAGGATGCGCTCAATGCGCATGTCTCATCTACTAACCTTACTTGGTAAGCGAGAAAATGTATACATAAATATAATATTGCGGTTAAATACTTTTTTAATATATATAAATATAAACTTAATTCCTAATTTAGATAAATAATTATAATCAAAATAATCGTGATTTATTGTCTTGGGAGAGGGCAAATACGAGCAACAGGACGGAGATATGTTCCCTTAGTAGTTCTCACGGTCACTACTCGAACTACGCCATCCTTCGAAGGATGAACAGACTCGACAATCGCTAATGGCCAAGCAAGGGGCGGTTCATTATCATTTATCACAATTACAACCATGCCTGGTACGATAGCCGTAGACGGGGTGTTCCACTTCTGACGAACTTGTAATCCGTGAAGGTATTCCGTCCTCCACCGGTCCCAAAACGACTGAACTAATTTATCCAGTAAAGAATGCCTGTGTAACAGACTGGTAGAGTCAGATTTGACTTTGGGTGCGGGTAATGACAATAACAATTCAGGCCCAGCGTGTAAATTTTTAATATGATAATAGTCAATGATCATGTTCACTACATGATCACTGCGCGGGAGTATAATTGGATGTTTTTGTGTGTAATCTAATGCGGAGTTCGAAAGACGACCACCAATGCGGATTAAACCATTCTCAATAAAAGGCCTTAAACGATTGAAAGCGGGCGAGCAAGGTTTGTTACCTTCAATATTTAAATATTCCACTGCAAAATGCTGTTTTTGCAGGGCGCGGAGGATTATAACCTCAGAGAAACTGAGATCATCAGCAGTCACTACAGTAGTGTTGCGGCGGGGCAATAATTTAGCAAACTTACACACGTACGCAATTATACGTAGAAGTTTACTCCAAGAAGAGATGCGGAGTGCGAGCTCATAAATCGCAGAATTACAGACGGATGTGCACACAGTGTGCGACAAAATCTTCTTCTCAGGCATATTTGCAATAACCTCATTGTCTAAAGTACGAAGAGGCCATTGAGATGGATCTAACGAAGTCCACTGAGGCCCATGGAGCCACAGGGGGTTTGAAACTAATTTATTTGGCGTAACGCCACGTGAAAGTATGTCAGCGGGATTATCAGTACCTGCGACATGATAAAAGTTATCAGCGCGAATATTGTCGGTAATCTGAACAACGCGGTTTGCAACAAAGGTCTGCCACTTGTGTGGCGAACTCTTTATCCAGTACAGAGCTACTTTTGAATCTACAAAGGCATAGACTGATATTGCAAGGTCAAGAGAATAATTGTCGAGTACTCTGCGAAGCAATTTTGAGAGTAAAACCGCTCCACAAAGCTCAAGGCGTGCAATAGATAGTGGTTTCATCGGTGCGACTTTAGTCTTTGCACAAATCAACTGGACGGTGTTACCATTGACGCTCTTTACATGTATGTAGACTACGGCACCGTATGCGTGCTCGCTGGCGTCGGAAAACCCCAGGAGTGACGCAGTACAGTTTTTGGATACACCAACATGTCGCGGGATACGTAAATCATTAAGAGCTGGTAATTCAGCACAGAATTGCCTCCACATCTTAATAATTGGCGGTGGTGGTATGTCGTCCCAATCTAAATTAAGTTGCCAAAGCTGCTTTATTAACAATTTGGCGTACGCGACTGTGGGAGCAACGAAACCCATTATGTCCCACAGGCGAGCGACAGTAGATAAGATGGCGCGCTTAGTGCACGTCACATCAGCGGGAACAGATATCTTAAAATAAAAGGCGTCACTATCGGTAGACCAATGCAAGCCTAGTATTTTATGTGGCATTGATTTATCGAACTCTACTTCTCCTGTAATTTTATATCTCCTGTAATATTATATTATTTCTGAAGTAGGGAGGTCATCTAAAACAGATCGACGGTTGCTATGCCATTTTATCAGGTCCCATTGGGCACCCTTGAATAAGTCTATCAGCTGCCGAGAGGTCTCACTGGCCTCGGATTCACTGGGCATAGAGAACGCGATGTCGTCCATATATAGCGAAGTAAATGCAAGCGGATACTTTGCGCCGTCGTCATCAATGAGCTGTCTTACCGTGCGCAATGCATGGTATGGACTCGAAGTTAAACCGAAGCACACGCGATTGAAGTGGTATAACACAAGTGGGTCTTGTGGACGGAAGCGGTATAGGAAGCATTGGTAACGACGATCAGAATCGCGAACAACTATTTGCAGAAATTGTTGGCGACAGTCGGCTGTCATAGCGATTGGATGTAAGCGGAAAGTTAAAATTATATTGAACAAGTCGCCTTGCAAATTTGGTCCTGAATGCAGAATATCATTTAATGATCGCCCAGTGCTAGTCTTACTGCTAGCATCCAGGACGATGCGCAGACGCGTTGACTTCTTATCTTTGCGTAAGACTCCATGATGCAGTATGACATATATTGGAGCGGGTTCATGAGAGTCATACGGCGGTGCGGGGGATATATAATTTTTAGCTAAGTATTCCTTTATGACGTCATCATATGCTAACGTTAATGTAGGCGAGGCTTGAAGTTTCCTCTCCAAGCACATGAATCGTCGTCGAGAGGTTTCATAAGAATCTCCGAGAGAGTAAACGTCATCTTTAAATGGCAGGCCAACAATATATCTACCAGTGAAAGGATCGCGGGATGTCGTAGATTTATAAAACTCTTCACATTCAATGTCTGAAGGACACTGAATGGGCGGTGCGGAGGGTGGCTGTTCAAGCTCCCAAAATCGTTGCACTAATTTGTCAACGATAGGAGACTCTAGAACTGAGCAGCACGTTAAAGAATGATTTACCTGAAGTGTCGGCACTGAGCCCATAATAACGTAACCAAATACCGTACTCAAAGCTGAGGGCCCGGACAAGTCGTTAGACGAATAAATTACGTCTGGACATAGTAAGTGCGGGAAAAGGGATGCGCCTATCAAAACATCAATTTTATTAGGCATGCTATAACATTCATCAGCGAGTCTTATGCCATGGAAGTGTGATAAGACAGATGTGTCTACCACAGCAGTGGGCAAAAGGTCGGTGATTTGATCAACAACTAGCGTTGAAATATTGAAGTTAATATTCGAGTCGAATCGTGAGAAAATTTTAATATCAATCGATTTCGATTTTACAATTTTTTTAACTCCACCGAATCCCTTTACTACAGTACATTCGGTATCGTGTTGTTGAACGCCTAAACGATGACAGCACTCTTTAGTCATAAAATGGCTTTGAGCCGCGGAGTCTAATAATATACGAATAATTTGTTTCTCTCCCTTAGCATCGTAAGCAAATACTTGAGCGGTTGATAATAAAACAGTTCTCTGCGAACGACTTGCGCGCGCGGGAGGCGGTGAACGTTGAGAAACATTCTTGAACGAAGTACACAGCGCGACGTCTGAACGCGCACCTGCGGTGAGGGGTGGCGAGTGTGCGGGCGCGGGGGTTGTAGACTTCAGTGTAACTGGCTGAAGCGGTGGAGAACGCGCCAGCGCAGGGGAAGCATTATCGCTTCTGCGGTGAAAGTGCAACAATGTGTGATATTTAAATTTACAAACTCGACAACTATAATTTGAAGAGCAACTAGACACTCGATGACTTAAACTGAGACAATTCACACATGCATTGTTACTCTTTACGCATTTAAATCGTTCCTGCGGCGTCATTTTATTAAAGTCTGCACACTTAAATAGGTGTTGATGCACAATATTATCGCACAGACACTTTGAGCAACTAGTCGTCGTGCTTACGTACGCCTGATACTTCGGCGACGAAGTATTATTACAGCGACGATTATTACCGTTACCTCGTCGATTGTTTGGTGCGCTATTAGAATTTGTACTAGAATCGGTGCGTTGCAAAACTTTGGAGCGGGTCTTAATAAAATTTACTAAATCATCAAAGGTAGGTACCATCGAGTTATGACTATATTCGAAAGAGCGAATGGTGTCCGGGTCCAGCTTCTTAAGCGCGATATGAAGAACAATTAAGTCCGCGAGATTATCTAACTTTAAGTTTTGTAAAGCGCGCACTGCACTTATAAAGTTATCAGTAAATAAATCAAAATTATTTGCGGTGGCCGATTGCAATGGCTTAAATTCGAACATCTGATTAATATATGTAGATGCTAGCATACGCCGGTCTTCATATTTGTCGACGAGAGCTTGCAATAAAATTTTATAATTTTCAGCGCAAGGAGTTATACCTGAGCATACAGATAGGGCTTTGCCCGTTAGTTTACCTAGCAAATAGTATAACTTTTCAGCGTCGGTAAGCGATGTGTTGTCATGGACGGTTGATTTAAAGCTAGCATAAAATAAAGGCCATGAGCGAATGTCACCCGAAAATGGCATAAGTTCGATAGGCGGAAGTGTGAATCTGGCTTTAGATGGTGTACTAGTACTTTGTAAATTAGATTGCGAATATTGTAAATAAAGCCTATTTATTCTACCGCAAAGAGATTCAAACGCAATGAGGCTGTTATAATCAGGTTTAGCAATAGGGTTTATTTTTAATAAATGTGAATTATAATTATCTAAGACCTGTTTAAACTCAATACGTAAAGCATTAATATTAGAACTTCCATCAAGAAAACGCTCCATCGTTGAAGTGTTTGTGTGGATGTCCGAGGACATATCATATATTTTTTGCACTATTTCAAATAAAGCATCTCGTTTAGCTAACAATAAAACTAACTCAGCATCAGGTGTGCCCTCATTATCCGAGGAATCGCTATTATTCGATGCTATTTGTTTTTTAGGCGGCATTACAACTTAAGTTATGCGGCAAAAATAATATAATTATAAGCGGGTAGTCTGTAAGCGACCTCGCTACGCGGTTGAATTATTAAATATTAGTTTTGTTAACGATGAACTTTAATTGTCAACTTTTATAATAATTATGAAGTTATTTATAACGAATATAATGCTTAAATATATGTGCAAATAATAAATGTAATTTAACAGTATAATCTATAGATGTAGTTAAAAGTTGATGACGTGATGTGAACATACAACAAATAATTTATATAGATAATTATATGCTTATTCATTCTATGAATATAGTTTTAAAATTACTATGAATATCACCTATTAGGACCTATTCTAGTGTTCTAATAAGGGCGCGGTTAATCCGAAGTCGGATTAAAATATAAATAATGAATTATATAAACGCTTATTACGATAACGATCTAATAAGGGCGGAAAGTCAAGGTCAATCCAGCGAGAAGTGACCATTAAAAATGGAAAGTCAAGGTCAATCCAGCGAGAAGGACCATTAAAAATGGAGACGCCAGTAACTTAAGGTATCTTCGATAAAGATTTAGTGGACTGTAATTTTGGTGCATACGGCAAAGGGGAAAATAAATAGGTGGGATAGCACGCACTGACCTGATGAGGGCTGCCGCGCCTTCCTCCTGGAGTGTCTGCTATACAGCTAGCTCGCCACGTGGTTCGGCGCACACGCACTCTCGGAACAGTCTCGTGAAGTCCCACACTCTCCACCTTTGCCCTTACGGGGGCGTCTCACACTTTTATGAGTTACAAAGACACAATGTCTGATGCGGTGAATATTAAACATAAACAGGAGAACTCAATGTTCATCCTGCGCGGTTTGCGGTTAATGTAAGACGCGACGGGTGGCCGTGCGTTGCGGATGGCGTAATGTCACTTAGTATACTGACGCGCGCCGAGATCCTCTTTTTCACCCCGGCGGCAGCGCGTGCGGTAGGAAAGGGAAGGAAGGAAGGAAACAAAAAATATGCACTAGTCATGTTGATAAAGTAGATATAACTTAGGACGAACTCAATGCGATATGTAATGTAATGTTGATAAAGTAGATTGTTAACTGGCGTTACCAGTATTGGTTTCTTAAACATTTTAAAAATTATTGTAAGTTTAATAAATCCTAGAATTAAAATAAATTTTTTTTCAATTAAACTCAAAACTGTTTTACAATAAAATAGTGCCGATACCAATGCACACGCTAAGAAAACTAACCAAAATGTAGTAATCCATTTTCTTTTATGCAATAAAGGTAGACAAGTACAGGTACAATTCAGTTTTTAAACAGTGTGAACATTGTGATCGGCTCTAATGTAAAAAGCAATAAGCAAATAGGGAGTAATTTGCTAGGCACCTTGAAAAGCACTCCTTATTTTTGTTCTAGTTATCTTAAAGTGACGACCCTGAGAAAATCCATGAGCGGATTAGAATAATTTTTTACCAAGTAAGATTTTTTTCAACTGGGTTTTAAGAGAAAAAAACATACAAAAAAGTTACAATTTACCGAGCATCATACCTATACATATAGAATCTTTACTATATAGGTAAATTATCCGCCTACTTTTGATGCTATTTGCCAAACTCGCGTAGTACAAGTTTTATTCAATACAGTTAGTTAAATGAAGGCAATTTTTTATTTTGAATTTTTTTAGACAATACGTCCTATTTTTATGTAAGCTAGAGCAGCTGCTTTTGAAATTTTGATAACAGTTTAGAGAAGCGTTATTTAGGGTTGCACAACAAAAAAAGTCGAAAAAAGTAAAGATTTGTAACAACAGGAGTGAAAAGACTGTCACAGGTTGTGAATTTTTTTTAATGCCTATAGTTGTTGTTTTTATTATTCAATTTTAATGCCTATAATTTTGAAAACATGCGACTTAGATTTTTTTTATTTTTCTGACTACCAACATGACGTCCTTTCACCCGGTTCCGGGTTGATTTCGAGTTTTGGTACACCTGTATAGAGGTCCTGAGGCATGTACATTTATCGACTTCCTGTACTCTTACCAGGTTCTTCTTCATCTAATGGGGGTCGCCCTATATTTCGCTTACCAGTACTAAGTTGCCACTCGAGAAACTTTCTTCCCCAAAATTCAATTAGCATACCTTATTCTAATCAGTAACAAAATACATTAAATATATCCTGCAAATAAGTTTATTTAAATACTTTGACTAAGGGGCTTGAGCCTTGAGCTTAAATGTACCCACTCACTTTGTTCGTAACTCATAGACTGATTATTGCATTAAAATGGCAGTATGATAATATATGTTCATCTGTTTACTAAAAACTTAAGTACTCATCGTATTTTGCCAAATAATTTGTCTTCCGATGTTGTTTCCGCCAAAGTTAATTTCTAACATTTAACTTATCGTTGGATACTGTGATTTTTCACTAAATTAAATGTGAATGATCCTATAAGCTAACACCTCGAAACAAATTAAAAATAGCGTAATGTTGTAATTGGTATAAAAAGAAAATACTGTTGATGAATATATTTATTTCTAAATACGTATATATTTACTCATTTATTCGCTTACACTATTTAAAAATTAGTGTGATCCGAACTGAACATCTTTTGAAGAACTTCTCTGTATCTTCATCAGCGGCTGTCGGTTCAACAAACTATGTACCCCGCCCATTGCCACATCAGCTTACTGATCCAATGAGATATGCTGGTTACTCAGGTTCTACTGAGAGTATCCTCATTAATATTAGTGATTATTTACATATCTCAGATCCTTATTTCCTCAGTACTGTAGTCCCTTCAGCGTTGCCAAGATGACTGTTGGTATATCGAAGTGCTGAAGTGTTTGTATAGTTGGACAACTGCAGAGAGGTAAGACAGGGTGACGTTATATCCCCGAAACTCTTCACCGGCTACATTGGAAGACGTTTTCAAGCTGCTGGACTAGAAAGGATACGGCATTAACGTCAAGGGCGAGTACATCACTCAACTTCGATTTGTCGACAATACTCGTATAGTCCTTATGGCAGAATCACTGAAGGACCTAAGAACTACGCTCAATGACCTCAATAGTGTCTCCCAACGGATAGTTTTAAAAATGAACATGGACAAAACAAAAGTCATGTATTTAGGCAAATGTATTACGTCCATGTCACACATATGGCGGTAATTGTTGAGATCACTAAGTTCGAAGTTGTTGGCGAGTATGTTTACCTGGGATAAATAGGCCGACATGGTAAGTCATACTTCGAGCGAGATCTTAATCGACGGATTCAACTCAGTTGGGCAGCTTACGGGAGATTACAACACATCTTTTCGTCAAGCATACTACAAAATCTCAAAACTAGATTTTACAACCAGTGCGTGTTGCCAGTATTGTACGAGCCGCATTTTAGCGTTCTAGAATGCGGCTCGTGCGTCACGTACGGCGCGTACAGTGGGGACAAACGTGCGTTCAGCTTTATAATAGATTTTAATAAGGGTTTGCGTATTAAGGGATTCTATAAAAACATTAACATGTATATTTTTTCTTAAAAATTATTAATATTCATCGAATAAGATCTAAAAATGCAACGTATTAATATATTTGAACTATTTAAATGTTTTTATGAACTCATATATAATATTTATGAAATCATAAATATGAAACATCGCACATTGCAGCCGTACCGTACCATACCGTACGCGCCGTATTTTATAAAATGCGGTAGGTGTAAAAAAATACTTCTTTCAAACATATAACAAGTTTTCCTCTGATTCAATTTACCTTCTAAATCTCGAGTTTTCCAAAGAGAGATAATTATGGTTTTAGTATATTATGTAGCAATTCTTGAAATTTCTTGTATCTTAAATGCAAATATCTGAAAAATCGTTTATCTAATATGACTTTTAAATAAAGAGAATTTATAACAATTGACTTTTTAAATTAATACTGTATAATCTAGAAAGTTCTTTTTTTCCAAAATTTATATTCTTCTTCCTCTACCAATAAACAGGCTATTTCAATTTTTTTTCATAGCAATCCGAGCGATTCCAAGCAATCAATGTCACTGTACCGTACACGCCAGTGGTTGGAATATAAACTGTTAAAGTTTTGGCAATACAAAAGAGTTGCGTACGGTGCGTACGTACAAATGTGTGAGGCCATCCGTAAATGCGGCGCGTACGGCGCAACACTCAAGCAGACTAAATTAAAAAAAGTAATTTCTATATAGTATTTTCAGAAGTCAGGATGAGTTAACAAAATAAACATACTGGTGGATACTACACTATTTATAG
This sequence comes from Parnassius smintheus behrii, assembly GCA_036936625.1. NCBI lineage: Eukaryota > Metazoa > Arthropoda > Insecta > Lepidoptera > Papilionidae > Parnassius > Parnassius smintheus. The sequence goes on along the minus strand of JAUPFT010000019.1, from coordinate 32,479,763 downwards.
TCTTAAAATGATTGTGTACCTTATCGGTAAGATAAGCTGACTGCTACCGCTCGGATGTTTGGTTCAAATCCCATAACCGAAATTGTAATAACATAAATTGCTCGTTTTTGCATCTGATGGACGGCATAAATCTGACGTGACGCCCGAGTCTGCGGGTGAAAAAGTGGTAACTATTTTTTATTATGCTGTACAGGTAAAAACTTTTTTTTAGAAATCATTATGATTCTTTTGTTTACGTGGTAGACCCATGCTGCAGCTATATTAATTGTATGGTTGTAGCACGAATGGGTCGGCTCGACCGGGGAAGGACCACGCTCTCACAAAATACCAGCGTCAAATAGCAGCTTAATGCTGCTGTATTTCGTATGGTGAGTATAGAGAGCCGGAGACTTTTTTACTGGAAAAGAGGCATTCCAACTTAGTCCTCAAGGCTGGCAACGCATTTTAATTTTGATTCGTAAACGAGGATGGATGTAGATGTCTATGGGCCACAGCAACCACTTACCATCAGATGGACTGTATGCTCGCTTGTCACCCTAGTCCTATAAAAAAATCATAGCAGTATTGTGGACATGAAAGAAGCGTATAAACTAACGTTAACGTCAATTAATTAGGCCAAATTGAAGCTGGCATGACAGAAACTTGACATCAATGCAACAAGGAAATTCATACGCAGATGTGCAGTTACCCCTGAGGACTGAGGTGGAATGCCTCGTTGGCAGTAAAAAGGGTTTGTTTTTTTTATTTCCGTCATATATTTGGATCTATTTAATACTAGAGTAAATAGGCATTTTTTTAGCAAACCTACATGACAGTTCAAATCTTATCTCTGCTTTCCACCTTCCACTGCGCTTTATAATACAAAATCTTACAAGAAGGTGGGAAGATGGTCAAATATTTGCATGAATGCAGACTAAGCTATATAACTGCAGAGCCGGTAATTCCTTCATGGGGCAATGTATAACGCTTTTACAACAAAATCCCAGAAAATATGCAGACCTTATCTATCAAAAGGCTTAGAATATTTATTAAGCAAAAAGTGTTTAGTAAGGGTTATCATACTACTAAAGAGTTCATGATGGATAATAAGTAATAGCCCCTATGAATGAGGTAATCGCTACCATGCAGTATCAAAATGTTTTACTAACATTTTGTATAAAATATTATATGGTAAACAAACAATGCTTTAAAAATTCCCGCTGGGTTTCTTGCTGTTTCTTTCCAGGACAGAGGTTTTCTCGAACCAGTGGTAAAAGCAAAAAATGAATTCAATATGTAATCTATATTGAATAAAATGATTTTATTCCGTTCTATTCTATTTTAATAATTAATATTTAATTTAAAAGGATTTTAATTGTGCTTAAATAATAATTACGAATAAAGAATAATATAGATTAAAAGATTCATAATAAATTCCTCGTCCAATATTTAAATAAATACAAATAAAAAAATGAAGCTCCATTAGCTTGTAAAGTTCGAATTAATCATCCATAATTAACATTTCGACACATGTCACTCTATAAAAAGCTAATACAATATTAGCGGTATAATATATTGTTAAGAATATTCCTGTTAAAATTTGAATGATTAAACATAATGATACTAATGACCCAAAATTTCATCATAATGAAATATTGGATGGAGAAGGTAAATCAATTTATGATTTATTAATAATTTTAAATAATGTATGAGTTTTTTGTAAAGGTAGAAACTTATTTATCATTAGTATTAAGTTAATAATTAATTTGATAGTCGTAAAGGACCAAAAAAAATTGTAATACTAACTACTGCTACTAAAGTAATAAAAAAGTAAATGCTATTTAATAGCATTATTGATATCTTTGGGAACTGAACCCGCGTTGTAAAATTACGGCGGGCGCTTAGCCCCTGAGCTTCTATGTTTGTAATGCAAAGAATATAAAATTAAAAGTTATTAAAACCTGAGATCTTATATTCGTAAAGTTATATCCTCTTTGTCTGAAGAGGGCATAGCAGAATCACTATTTCCATCCGTGGGTGTCCAAAGAATCGTCTGGGTAAATGGAAATTCTATGATCTCCAACAGATTAAAATTAACATATAAAATACCCAGAAGGAACAAAGTAAGGAACATCAAAGTATTAAAGTGGTGCTTCTATTTTCGCACGCTCTGAAGGATTGGCCTTAATTGCTTCGGCTTATTTCTTAATCGATATCTAATACGCTGAAACTGTATAATGTGTTCATTAAAATTTCAAAATACTATCAAATTTCAAATATTATATAGCTTTCAATAGATTGAATTAACTTTCTAGCTGGGGTTGTGTTCACGTCGTCTCCTCAAGAGAAATAATTGTGAAGAACGCCTCTTACATCCTCTCTTTAATTTTAAATTAAGGTAGAATAAGAAAGAAAGCGTTGCAAGATGAAATTGTGTAATGAATTTGAATTTACTCATACTCGTAAAGCCAACCCTGCCTCATGTTATATTCTTAAGAAGCGTATCGTTCGTTTATATAAGCATAGGTAACATAAATAATCTCTATATACAAATATCAATTTCTGTTCGTTAGGCTCGCTGAAACTGAAAAATGGCTCGACCAATCTTGATGAAATTTTTTGTGTGTGTTCGAATGGGCCCCTAAATGGCTCAGATTCAAATTTGGACCCGGTAGGTGGCGAGATTCAGAAATCACCCACGAGTAGCTGGGGCGGATTGCTAGTAACTAATAAAATAAAGACATTTAATATCATGTATAATAGAAATGTATTTACATTTTTAATATTTATAAGCGACAATGAGTCTTCTGTTTCTAATTTTTAACATAAACTTAAAAGTTTAATTCTAAAAGAGGTCATCTTTCAACCAAGCAGAGTGTTTGACAACCACAGCGTTGATGTTTAAAGTATTTTTAAAATAGTATTGCTGAACAGTTGTATTTGTTGTAGCCTTAAATTTAATATTAAGCGAACTACTCGAGTTTGATCCACGCAGAAACAATATAACAAATATGTTTAATTATCGGCGCTGAAAGAAAGATTGCAAAACCTGCATAAGTAAGAAATACAATGTTTCGAGGATTTTGCGGTCTTAGAGCCACGCTGCAGTTCGTTAGGGCTGTAGCTTAAATATGTCGGCCACAAAATCCGTGTATAATCAGTTTGAGCTCGATTTCCGCCCTTATTTCTATTTTAATAAATTACTGAATGTTACAAAACCTTAAGAGAGTAATAATAAAAAGAGGCTATTGGAGCCCTAAACTACCACGCTGCCCCACTGCGCTGTCGCATTTCGCACGTCTTTGGAATATCTTATTCCTTTGACATGCACGTTTTTACAGGATGTTGTCCTTTACCACAGAGCATACAGCAATAAAGCACATAAAATTGAAATTTATAACGAGTGCTTAGCTCTTACTACACCATGAAGATATGAAATTTCCACAAATGTACAAATTAGTACAGAGTATTAATGTAGCCTTTGCTATTCTATGGACATAATTACAACACACGTACATACATGAAGGTGGTAATTTTGAAAAAAAATTGTATTAGGGGTATAAAAATCCTTTCTAAAAAAGCAAATATAGGTATATAGGTATACGGAGTAGAGCCATGGTACGAATGGGTTGGCTGGATCGGGAAAGAACCACGCTCTCATAAAATTGCAGCATATAATAGAATCACTATGCTGCTGTGTTTTGCATGGTCAGTGTAGAGAACTGAAGACCCTTTGGAAAATGGAAACGAAGGATTCCGTCTTAGTCCTCGTGGGTAATATGATTGAAAAATTGCTGATGTAGGTTGGCCAAAGTATCTACATATTACCAGGTGTAATGTGTGCTCGTTTGTCCTCCTACCTCATAGAATTGATAAATGTTTCACTAAATTACGTAAAAATCCTCAGGAAAAAAATGTGAATCTAATCTGAAAAGGTTATCAAGTTTTAAAAGATAATGGTTAAATTATTTAGAGCTTTCACTGTAATAAATACACGGAAAGTTTACACACTGTCACACAATATGCTTCGTCCTTATTATTTCTGAAATTTAATATGACTAGCGACCGTAAATGGTATATTTTGATAGAATATTCAGGGCTTTTATTAAGTCCCAGAACTTATATAATCCTGACCTTCCAAATTGTCATACAACAAACCCTTTGTTACTCAATTAATGAGTTAAAACTTTTCGTTGTAATTTTAAGGGTTAATAGAACTTTTGGTTTGTAATAAAATTGTAACAATTAAAAATATATGTTGAGAGGAAAACTTAAATGTTACTTAAGCCACGACTTTAATCATTTTTTTTACTCATTTCTCGCTTTTACAAGTCTATATGTCTGTTGAATAGGCTTTAGAAACGTCAATTCCAATCAAATTGGATTTGACAATAATGATTTCTTATATTTACGCGAACTTTGAAATAATACTAGTTTTTACGGATTTATCGCGTATATTTAACTTTTTTAATTACCCGACGTTTAGAGAGCTTCAGCACCCATGGTCACGGGAAGAACTGAGATGTTCAACGTCCAGATGTCATAATTAACCGCGGTTACCATAGATTAAAATTTAACTTTTGTTCCGATCTACACAGTATGAACTTATGGTATCATGAAGTCAGTTGTATGCTTGCGTTGGGATTTAATTTTATTTATTATAGGATCCCAAGCAGATGGTAGCACCCAGCTATCTTCTCTATTGAAATTAGGATGTTTTTTGATTTCAATAGCCTCGCGAATCATCCTTGGAAGGAATCGGTGTTCTTTAGCGAGGATTTGTGGTCTATCAAATCTGATGTAGTGACGGGTCGATGTTCGTGTACGATGTACTGTACGTGTTCACAGACTGCAGACTTCCCGGAGCGTCGATTCTTCACATCAGCTATATGTTCTTTAACGCGGGTTTTAATTGATCTTTTAGTTTGTCCTATGTAGGAGAGAACACATTCACAATCAAGCTTGTACACTCCTGCATCTTACACTTGACTGATGGTAAAAACTGACCAATCTTCTTCGGCGGCTTCAAGTATGTTTTGATGGAAGCGCGCTTCAAGATGTAGCCAATCTTGTTAGTGACTCCTCTAACATATGGCAGTACAGCAGGCACACGCTCGACTGTGGCCGGCTTCACTCGTTCTCTGTGACGTAGGCGCGGGACCCGAAGCTTGTTGTCATGCAAAACTTGCTTGACGTGTTGTGTGTGTGAACTGTGAGAGCGTGGTCCTTCCCCAGTCGAGTTAGAGATAAATTATTTTTGTTATATTGCTAATTTGCCTTTTTGGTACTGTTGACTCTAATTTACTTCTGAATAGTAATTTTATGGAAGTGTATTTCGTTTTGTATTCTATTCAAGTATATGTAAGAATAAATAAATATAAAGCTGGTTATATGTCTTTATTACAACTAATGTGAGAAATTAACATACAGTCTACCAGATTTTTTTTTATAGAATAAGGGGCAAACGAGCATGTGCCTCACCTGATGTTAAGTGACTACCGCCGCCCATGATCAACCGCAACACCAGAAGAGTTGCGGGTGCGTTGCCGGCCCTTTAGAAAGGAGTAAGCTCCTTTCTTGAAGGTCCCCAGGTCGTATCGCATGATAACCTGATGTTAAGTCGTTACTGCAGCCCATTGTCACCTGCAACAAACTTTAAAGTTTATTTGTCACTTCATTGTTGTAAAAAAACTAGTTGAGCCCCGCAGTTCCACCCGCGTATATCACGCGACACAACGTGACACTTATTTCAAGCATTTCAGGTAGCAATGTATGGAAAAAATTGTCAAAATTAATGTAGTAATTGTATCTATTGGCATATGTACGTTACAGAGCGTAGTTACATTTTATTTACTCTACCTTCTACTACACACTAAACTACTTTATTACTCTTTAAACAAAAAGGGCTACAGATGCGTTATCATCTCTATGTAACTAAGGACTTAGATGAAATACTTGACAGCTTTTGATTAGTAAAACTGGCTTTCCTATTTCACGGAAAGGAACTTTAGACAAAAAGACAACACAACAATAGTGCACGTATTGTTGCTTGGCGGCATATAAGTAAGACGGCCTCTAAGGCAGAAAAGGTTCCATCACCTAGAAGTTTTTGGTAAATTATTCGATTCTATCACTGTGCCTTTTTGACTTATTAAAGGTTACAATTTGTTAACCGTAATATTTTAAAGACAATCAATTTACCACAATGTTGAAAAGGGATCTTGGGTTGGTCAATCAGCACTACAACACAAATTAAGACAATTAGTATTAATATGCTTTATAGAGACTAAACAAAACATTTAACAAAAAATCATTATTGAAAGCTTATCAAGTATATGCACTCATTAGATATGGATGGATTTTATCGTGAAAATAGGTCAGACAAAAGTCAGTTCGTGGACCCTACGGACCGCCTCAACAACGTCTTCCGACGTTATGGTGACGAGGTCCGCAGGCGTAACACTCGTACCCTGGCTTGCGACAACTTCCATCCAATGGCCCTTGCTGTGTTTTACGGGCTCTGACCACAGGTCACGCCAGAATGCCACAGTGTTAGGCCCGTTCCAAATACCATTGCTCGCTCCAATGATTTATAGAGCCTCTTCTGATCACTCTGAAAAAGACAATTCTGGTTGGACCACCTTGACCTCTCGGTATATCGCCGAATCCACTTCCCCAAGCAGCGATAATTTGTTTCATCTGTGCACTCCGTTAGTTTCTGCGTAATATCAGGCTAGGACAAACTGATATTTGTCCCAGCATACGCCATTCTAACGGTGAGCCCAACTCTCGGGCTATTATTACCCAACCTGAAGCTTGTCAGTCTGCCAATGATGGGCCCTTGCCTTTGCAATACGGTCCTCAATTTTTTTTCTCTGGACTGAAATGGCGCTACTTTATCTAGTAGCGCGTACAGCCGTGGGCAGTTTTGCGCTAATAATACGGCAAAATGCCATTGCGGCGCCAAAAAGAATTGAGGCGCCTTCGCCTTGCCACGTCCGTCCTCACAGGTCCAAGCTGGCTTCCAAATAGGTCACCAGGACTGGGAGGCCACAAGATAGCCTGATTCCGCTTGCTTTCTGGCTTGCGGGTAAGTAGCGATTGAATTTCGTGAGGCGTACTGCGCGTTTCCCAAAATGCCTCTTCCAATATGCTCCTCATTTGCTCTGGTTCGTTAGTATTAGTAGTTAAGATATGTTTTCGGGTTATAAGAAAGAGGCTAAATCTAAAAAGTATATCTTCAACGTACAAAATATGGTATTCCGATAATTTCAAGAATTATTTGTTTTTAGGATTATGTAGTTCATTTCTTTCCAATAAGTAAAAAATCGTTTAAGCATCAAGTTAAATAAACTAAAAGGCACCATCGTTACGTATTAGACTTGATCTGTTTGGTTTAGACTTGATCTGTTTGGTTAGTCGCGCTAATATAACTAACTACCATTTTGCACGGTTTAATAGACTGTATTAGGTTTAGGTAAACCTCGAGAAACCCTGCCTACCAAGTTTTAATATCAACCGTTCGTTAGCTAGTTAACAACTCAAATTTTCTTGTTTAACTTTAGAGCTAGTTTGTTAGTAGTATTAGTTATATACCGTAATCCGTTATCTTTTTTGTGCCGTTTTTATCAAAAGGGGCGACTAAATAGCAAAATAACCATAAAAATATTTAAAAATATATAGATCGGTGACTGAGAATAAAGAATCGTGCGCGGATGTTGGCTTTGTTTTATATACGAGCCTGAAAAAAAAATTTATACATCATTAACAGAACATCGTCAAATGAAAAGATTTCTCATTTGTCACAATCTACTACTCGTTTCATAACGTTTGAAAGCCAATTATTATCTGGTGATAGCGACCACGCCGAACGGACGCTATATATATAGCGTCCGTTCGGCGTGGTCGTGTATATATATATACATATAAACAATATGGTATTATTATGGTATACTTAAGGTATCATCATAGTCAAGAATATTTTTTTATTATTAAGTTAATTATAAAGTCTTAATTTTGTATAAAAATATCAATTCAAATGTTGATAAATTGTTGAAAATATATGAAAATTTAATTTAATTTATTTACAGACGTAATAGGTGATGTTTAGAGGTACGCCATTAATTGTAACAATATTCTATACAAATTTACATAACGTGTGATTTATTTGCTTATAGAACGTGATATAAATAAGCAAACTTGATGTTTCAAACATGGACAAACTACCTACTCTAGAATATTGTGTGATGGTAAGCAGATGAAGAGTTTTTTCGATTATTATCTAACTAGCTGAAATGGGAATACTAAATTAATTTCTCCCTTCATTTTTAAGGCACTTCCCTTGTTGCCTCAGCCTGTACATTTATCTTCGTCATTGAAATATACGCGAGACAAATTGAAGGCAGTATAGAAATACATGAAAATTGACAGAGTACAAATAGGAGTATGAGTAGCAGCTTATGGAATTGCGAATATGTACGAAAGCGTTCCAGTGGCCAGTCGATAAGTGGCGAAGGTGGAATACTATAGAGATTAAGCTGATTCAGTCTTCCAGCAAGGTTAAGAAGAATTAAGATATTTACTTATATATCATGAAAGAAAGGAAGAAAATAAGTGTATTTAGTAATACATTTTAGCACCACATTAGGAGTACCCTTAACCAACGAACGTGTATGCGTAGATATATGGATGTAAAGGAGGCGAGATAGGTATGTCAAGATCGTGCCAAATGGAAGTCCGTAGTCTCTGCCTACCCCACTGGGTGACTGGCGTGAGTGTTTATGTTACGTAATTTTAGCAATTTTGCTAACAAAAATAAAAATATAACGGTAAAAGTAACAGAATTTTGCCAAATGCTTACTAATAAAAGTATCCAACTCAGAATAGTCTTGGTACTACAAAGTGGTCTTTCGATGATCTTCCGTGAGTGCCGATAAAAATTTCGCTAACACTAAATTAAGTCAATATGCACACAAATATTCTATCTATTATACACACGTATAAATTATCACATACATATTTATAATAAATAAATACAATAAAATTAGCAACTTCATAAATAAAATTAAAAAGAATCTAATAAACAGAATAGGAAAGAATGTAAGGACATATTATATAATTTTCAATAAGTTGACTTTTGAACATTATTTTTTGTAATTATATTTAAACGAACCGATTAAAGCTTGGTTTCTAATCGGTGGTGGAATGTTTTTACAGCATTTCGTGGTAGAATAACGAAAGCTACCACGAAATGCAGCTGTACTGTGTTTTGGACATACCAAACGAATTTTATTTCTAACTTTTCGATGTGAAAAGTGTAATTTCTTATAAAAATTCTGTGGTGTGTGCCATTATGATATCAAATATTAAACTAGAAAAATGAAGGGAACGTCGAGACTGCATATTCATTAAATTGCTGTTATTAAGAGGAGAGAGTAAGTCAGCTCAAATTCTAATTTCGCCCCCACTTCCCCGCGCTTCGTAAGCTATGTACCGACATGTTTGTAATCACTAATACTGTAAGTAGAAAGGTCGTTAGACACTTATTTCATTAGGTTTATCATATTTATGCCTGTTTCTTAACGCCAAGCCAGCCGCTTCCTATTTTTATCACGGTTATTTCCCATTTTAATTTTACGTCGTACTGTTGCGTAATGTATATTCTGATCGTAAGCGACACAACTTCTCCCTTCAAAAGCCTAAGCGATACTAACTGGGCGACAGGAATGAAGCTCAAGACGCCGATAGTTTAGGTAATTTCTTTTTACAGTGAAAATAATGGTATTTTAAAAAAAGTAAATAACATAAGCACTGCTTTATAGTCAGTTCAGTTAGCTTTCATGATCTTATTTAAAGTATTTTATGAATAACAGCGGTTTATTGTTTATTTTGGAGGTAACTTTGGATTTTTTTTCTATCGAGAAAATTTTATGAAATCGTGTTTTCGTCTAACATAATCATTAACATTAATCCTCAACTTTACCATATATTTATTTCAAAATTAATGCTGCAATATTTTCGGCATAACGAAGGATCTTGCTAAGCCATTTGACATTATATTTCCCCTTAAGATAAGGTGTTACGTGGGCTCGTTTCGGTATATTAAAACAAAAACGTGAACAAGCATTTTGCACCCTTTGTATAATTTTCTTTGTATGCGAAGGGAGACACTCACCTATAACTGCATCAGTGTAATTAAGCTTGGAAAGAATTAGTGACTAACAAAAGTATATCCTAAGGTCCAAGTTTAAATATTTACGTACTTGGTATAAGATTTTTAACCTAAAATAAAAATGTTTAACAATAAAGATATTAATAGTTACTTCGCAACAATCCGCTAAATAATAATATACGTGGTAGAGCCATGCTGCAGTTATATTAGTAGTATAGTTGTAGCACGAATGGGTCGGATCGACCGGGGAAGGACCACGCTCTCACAGAATACCAGCGTGAAATAGTAGCTTAATGCTGCTGCATTTCGTATGGTGAGTGTAGAGAACCGGAGACCCTATTTACTGGAAACGAGGCATTCCATCTTAGTCCTCACGGGTGACAACGCATCTGCATTTTGATTCGTAATCGAGGATAGATGTAGATGTCTATGGGCCACAGCAACCACTTACCCTCAGGTGGACTGTGTGCTCGTTTGTCACCCTATCGTATAAAAAAATTATGTGTCTTCCCCAGTTTGAAGAGCACCTCCCGCCCTCCCACAATTGCATGCACCAATCCCGTCACCACTAATCCCAGCACCACTACTCCCATCGACAACACAATAGGAAAGACACACCATCGACGATAATACGACACGTGTTTCGCCTCTACACGAGGCATCTTCAAGTGATGTTGACTCTACGGTGGCTGACCGCTAAGTCCTTTCCTAGAAAAGTGGTGTTGGGAGTAGTGGTTCCGGGATTAGTGGTGACGGGATCGGTGCACGTAATTAAGGGAGGGTGGGAGGTGCTCTTCCAACTAGGGAAGACACATCATTTTATTTAATTAAGCGGATTGTTGCAAAAGTAACTATTAACATTTTACTACAATGGATTTCCGCAAAGTAACGCCTGGTTCTATCAATAATGTTTAACAACTTCTAATACATCATTATGACATTTTAATTTGCTGTCCATTAGTACACCTAAGTTTCTAGCAACTGTCACTTGTTCAATATGTTTATTCTGTACTTTAGCTTCAATATAAACCTATTAATTCTATCTACCAGATTTTTAGACCCTAGTACAAAAAATTTAGACTTTTGAGGATTTAGTAATAAATTGTTTTTATTACACCTAAATTCAAGTTTGTTTAAGTCACTGCTAATAAAATTTCTGAAGGTTTAAAAGAGTAATAAAGCTGCAAGTCATCTATAGTCATCAAAAATTGCAAATTTCATGCATACACTATGCATAAAATTTGCAATGTTTAAAACATGAAGAGATGTCAGCACTACACACAATAAAAAGGAGTGGACCCCGTATTGAACCCTGTGGTATATCTTGACTGAAAATTTAAATCTCTGAAAGTATTTAAATAATTGTTTTACTACATATTTTAGTTGTTTGAGCGCGTCCGTACAAATAACTAGAAAACTATTTTAATGTAATACTATCAAATCCATAATATGAGAGTTTGGACATAAGCAAATCATGGTTTATTATATCAAAAGCATGAGAAAAGTCCAGCAGTACCAATATTGTACCATTTAAAAATCAGCTTCAAGTAGTAAGTCTTCCATTACATCTAATAAAGCCGTGGCCGTGCTATGACCGTTTCTAAAATTGACAGACTGTTTTTGAGGTAAGAATTTGTTGACATTTAGAAACTCCAAATGTTGCTGAGATACAACTTTTTCAATTATTTTAGACATAAAGGGAAGAATAGTAATGGGACAAAGATCCTTTCACACATTTGGGTTGCTTTTCTTTGGCATTGGTTTGACCAGAGCTATAAAATGTCAGGGAAAACGCCTGTTTTGTTGATAGACTGATTAACAATGTCGGTAATGATCGCTAATGTTCGAAGTAATGTCAACTGGATCATAGCTGCCGTAATGCCATCTGCCCCTTGAGCATTACTCGCGATATTAGAAATTATTTTAGAAATTAATGTTTCATCCACAGTTTTTAGACCAAATATTGCAGAGGTACACCAACTCGACTTAAGATAGGTAAGTTCCGAAATACTAATGTTATGATTTACGTCTATATTAAGAAAATGGTTGTTGATAAGATTAGGATCATTGATACGTTTTAGATCTTTATGACAGGTTTTGTCAGATTCAACTTTTGTGGAATGACTACTAGCTTAGGCCTGGTCCCCTAGTTTCATCAAACATTTGGTACTTGGTGTTATTCAGGAGTAAATTTGATTTCTAATATAGGATTTCCTAACAGGCGCATGGAATTAATATGAAATATGTAAGCATTAAAAGACGTTAAAAATATTTAAATCTTCATGAAAAAGTCGTTGTGACTGCTCTCACACTAGGCCTGCGCGACCAAGCCTTAACTGTTATGAAAGCTCTCGGTAAGGAAGTTACATATGAGCAGCTCCTTGAGGCATTGAAGGTAAGATATGGCGACGCTCAACCCAAATCTGAAGCAGTGGACCCTTGAGGTGGAGAAGCTGGTTCGAAAAGTATACCAGTCTGTACCTGCGCTTATTGAAGGGAACCTGGTGCAGACATTCATCAACGGCATCTGCGACCTTGAAGTCAGAGCTGCTGTGAGGCTCGGGCACCACGAGATGCATAAGGACGTCTTGGCCCATGCAGTGGAGGTAGAAGCCTTGCGGTAGGATCATCCTTCCCATCGTGTTATGTAAGTTGCAGCAGCTACAGTTCGAGACCGCACTAAAAAATACAGCCCTAGGTGTGCTATGCCTGTGGGCCATCTCCGATACAGCTGCCCTTAGTGAACTGTAGAAAAGGAAGGTGATCAATTTCAAAAGGGTATCGCGGCTAACCGCACCGCCCAGCAACAGCAGGGAAACGAGTAAAAGCCAATACTGCGGGGCGGGTGCTAGCTGATGTTAAAAGAGCCCTAAGGATTTCGAACTCATAAACCAACAATGGAAACAGCCTAATCATCAAGGGCGAGGTCAATGGAATGCCATGCAAACTGACCATATACACTGGAGCCTCTCGCACGGTTGTCAGTTTCCAACTTATAAGTCAGTCTCTTAAGGACTCCAAAACAACCGAGAACGCATTAATTTGGTAACAGCCACCGGTCAGCGTATACCCGTCCGCGGAGAAAAGAAGCGTGGCTATAACAGACGACTGAATCCCGGGCCTAGACTTATGAGGAAGAATTATTGTAAGATCGACGTTAAGCAAGGTGTTTTGAATTGTCAACAAGAGGAACTTTTCGTTAAAAAGGGCGTTACCAGGGAACGGGTACAGCCTTAAAAAGATTGTTTTCCCGCCGAGATCGGAAACGATTGTGCCGGTTAGTCTTCCTCGGAATCCTCGGCAAGCTAATCGTTGTGTACTCGTGGAAAGGGTAGACAATAACCTTCTATGGAAAGTGGATCAAGCCTTGGTTAGAACCACTAACATCTCAGCAGTACGTGTGCTGAACCTTTGTGACCAGGAACAGATTATAAAAAAGACACACTGGTTGGTATTTGCAAGGAAGTGGATTTGTTGCGTCGGTGCCAATATCTATCAACTTGGACCCCAGCAAGGATACACCAACGAGAGTTATCACACTTTTAAAAGACTGTTGCAGCGTTCTCCCCCTAAATGAAATGGTCAAACCGAAGAAGTTGTTACTCAAGTTCGCCGATATATTCGCGTCAAACGATGCTGACGTAAGGAAGACTGCCTTAATTCAACACAAAATAAACACTGGAGAAAAATTGCCTATCTGTCCGCGGCCAAGAAGATTGCCGGTAGCTCCTGAAAAAGAAGTCAAAAGTGAAGGAATAGTGAAGGGTGGTGTTATTGAACCTTCATTTAGTCCATGGTGTTCACCCGTGGTGCTGGTAAGAAAGAAGGACGGCAGCATGCAGTTTTGTATTGACTACCGCCGTCTGAACAACGTTACAGAGAAGGACAGCTATCCCTTGCAAAGAATTGATGACACGCTGGACATGCTTTCAGAACTAAAGTGGTTTAGCACGCTGGACCTGAAAAGTGACAAGGAAAAAACTGCATTCTCTACAGGAATTGGTCTATGGCAATTTCATGTTTTGGATTGTGCAATGCTCCGGCAATATTTGAAAGGTTGATGGGACTTGTACTTACTGGGCTAATTCAAGGCCTCAAGTTTGAGGAACACCTTCAAAATCTGGAACGCGTGCTCATCAAGATCCAGAGTGCCAACCTCAAGTTGAGTCCGAAGAAATTTGCACTATTCAAATGGCAAGTTAGCTTTTTAGGATATTTAGTGTCGGTTCCGCATGCAGGTTAGAGTATTTTTGGATTTGTGTTCCTATTATCAGCGATTTTTGAAGAACTTTGCAGATATAGCCAAACCTCTGCACAAGCTAACCGAGGGGAAGCGGCATTTCTGCTGGGATGAAAGTTTCAATGTCGCATTCCAGGAGCTTAAGTACTGTCTGTGCAAAACACCGATTTTGGGGTACCCTGATGCGGTCAAGGAATTTATAGTTAATACAAACGCAAGTGATATAGAACTTGGCGGTGTGTTGTCTTAACGGAATGGTGATCAAGAGGTTGTGATAGCGTACTTCAGCAAGTTGTAGTCAAAGCCAGAAATGAACTATTGCGTCACCACATGGGAATTGCGTGCTGTGGTAAAATCGTTGCAGCATTTTAGCAAATACATTTTAGGGCGGAAATTTCACTTACGAACTGATCATGCTGCACTAAAATGGCTATAGCAGTTCAAAAATCTGGAAGGACCTGTTGCGAGATGGGTAAACAACTACTGCTAGAATACGACTTGGTGATTGAACGTCGTAGCGGAAAATCTCATGGAAACGGAGATGCATTGTCAAAAAGACCTTGTCCTGAAGATTGCAAGCATTATACTAGGAAAGAGGGTAAGGAAGTGGTATCTGTGAGGATGCTCAGGACAGACTACCTTAGTAACGAGTGGAAGGAAAGCCTACAATATGCACAGCAGGAAGATTCGGATATCAAGCCGATTCTAAAATGGACGAAGGCCAGTACTCCTAAGCCCAAGTGAAGCGACGTCTCAGCGACGAATTTGGCCACGAAAAGCTGTTGGGCCCAATGGGACAGCTTGCTGATTCAGGATGGAGTTCTATGCCGTAAATGGGAAAATTTTCGAGGAGACAGCTATCATTTGCAAATTGTCGTCCCTAAAGCGAAAGTACCGGATGCTCCACAGCTGTACCGTAATGGTTGTTCAGCCTTCTGAACAACCATTACGGTACCAACCATCTGGGAGTTAAACGAAATCTACTAAAGATCCGACAACGGTTTTACTGGGTACACTGTCGAGACGATGTCGAAGACTGGTGTCGCAAATATACAAGTTGTGCGGCTGTAAAGGGGCTTCAAACTCGTAGTAGAGGGGCATTGAAGTTTTACAATGTTGGTGCACCATGGAAGAGAATAGCCATTGACGTGGCGGGGCCGTTTCCGGAAATGAAAGTGGTAACAAGTATTTCATGGTTGTGATGGATTATTTCATAAGTGGCCAGAAGTCTTCACCATTCTAAATCAAAAAACTTCAACAGTTGCAGATAAACTAGTTCATGAAGTCTTCTGTCGTTTTGGAGTACCTTTAGAGATTCACAGCGATCAAGGAAGGAATTTTGAGTCACAAATATTCCAGGAAACTTGCCGAGTTATGGGTACTCATAAAACAAGAACAAATTCTTAACACCCGCAATCCGATGGAATGGTGGAACGATTTAATCAGACTTTGGAGATGTACCTAGCAAAAGTTGTGGAAAATCGGCAAAAAGATTGGGACAAGCACATACAACCGTTTTTGTTGTCATATCGAAGCACTGTTCACGGAAGTACATCAGTGACACCAGCTTTCGCAAACTTGGGGAAAGAATTACGGCTGACAAATATTCCAGGAAACTTGTTGAGTTATGGGTACAAATTCTTAACACCCGCAATCCGATGGAATGGTAGAACAATTTAATCAGACTTTGGAGAGCTACCTAACAAAAGTTGTGGAAAATCGTCAAAAAGATTGGGACAAGCACATACAACCGTTTTTGTTGTCATGTCGAAGCGCTGTTTACAGAAGTACATCAGTGACACCAGCTTTCGCAAACTTGGGAAAGGAATTACGGCTGCCTGTAGAACTTATCACCGGAATACCACCTGGTGCCCCACGCAGTATAACCGATTACGTAATAACT
The DNA here is from genome assembly GCA_036936625.1 of Parnassius smintheus behrii. Classification (NCBI taxonomy): domain Eukaryota; kingdom Metazoa; phylum Arthropoda; class Insecta; order Lepidoptera; family Papilionidae; genus Parnassius; species Parnassius smintheus. The sequence goes on along the minus strand of JAUPFT010000019.1, from coordinate 32,463,470 downwards.
TGCGGAACAAAAAAGCACATCAGACAATCGGGCCAGCAAATCTCTGAAAAGATGAAAACCCGGTATGAACGCAAAATAAACAACAAAGAGTTCGACAAGGGTTCACTAGTGTAGTTGCACAATCCAGTCCGCAGCAAAAGGAATCCTAAACTTCAAGCTAAATGGTAAGGACCGTACCGGATTGACCATTTTCTCCTTGCCTTAAAATCCTTTCAGAAATGAAAGAAGGTCTATTACAGACCTAAAAAGCACACGAAGCCATAAGAATATAAAAGGAGTTATATCCACTAATTATCTAGTAGATAACATAAACATTGATAATATAAATGCACATTTCGTAAATAATCAGAAAATTCACTGCATAAATTACGCCATCTAGCGGTACCTACCGCGTGTCTCGTTTTACAAAAGAATACAGCGCCATTTAGTGTACACGATACACTCTTCCGCAAACTGAAATGTGAGTGGCGCATCTATCTCTGGTATAAAGTGTATTATATAGTGTATTATCTGTGTCTCCTTACATCTCTAGCACTGTGTCATAAATCATCGGTACCTAAAACGCTGATTGGTTAGAGAGTCAAATTCTTTGTGATTATGAACGACAACAAGATAGTCTTATTATACTATCATGGTATACATATATTAACAACACTGACTCTCTCGTCCAGCAGTGAGACCTTTAGAAGCTGTTAAGATAACTTTAACGCAAGAAATTGTAGTTGTTAATAAAATAAATTGTAATTTCTTCTACTGAAACCGTCAACAGTATTAGCTACCGTGATATTTTGTATTAAAATTAAATTATGTATAGGATGTGTGTTCTAAGGTTTTCATAATATAAAAGTGCAAAGTTTACTAAAATTTAAAGAAATTATTTCCTCTTTTATTACGATCCGAATTAATTAGAATATGAAGAATACGAGTATACTATTACTACGTGTCACCATGTTGCGGTAGCGTAAGAAAAACCAACCTATATCGTTCCGTGAGTGGCGTAAAACATGACAGTAGAAAATGCTTGAATATTTAGCCTTCAATATATATTTCTATAATATAATTACAATGTCCTCCGCACCAAATTTTGTTTGACGGAGAATAGCCAACTGCAGAGGACAGGATTATAGTGTTCCAGTGTATGCACAAGCGTAGGTGAACTCTCCAGTCCCTCATTCTCATATTCAGATGAGATTGTAATCCGACACTACTGCAGAGAGATCAGGTACGATAAAGGATATTCGTATATAATAATAATAATAATGTACTCCAAACCGAATTTCGGTCACGGCGGCCTGCCTCAACGGATGATAGCCTTCGGCGCAGGACAGGATTATAGTGCCCAAGTGTATGCGCAAGCGCAGTTGCACTCTCTATTCCCTCATTCTCATAATCCGATGGGACGGTAAACCGACACGACCGGAGAGAGATCAGGCTCAGGACCAACGGCTTTTCGTGCTTTTCGAGGCACGGGGGTGAGACACCGCCAACTTCCTGACTCCGGGCACCTACTGAGAATTTCTTGACAAAAAAACTCAATAATTGAATTTTTCGGCCTGACCCGGGATCCTAACCCAGGACCTCATGATCAGTAGTCGCACTACTACAACCACTAGACCAGTGAGGCAGTCATATTCGTATATACAAGAGGATAAACGTGTTTATTTTATTTTTAATACTAGATGACCCAGCTAACTTTGTTTTGTCCTTTTTTACTTTGTTTTGTCCGGTAGATGTTGTCATAAATGTCCGTTTGAATTCTATTCGACTTGCAGTGTAAATGTAAAACTTATTAAAACTCGACCATAGCACCGTAGCTCTATATTTTGTAATTATCTTTCTTGACACTTAACCAGCATATTGTGATTATGAGTTATTTTGGTTCGTAAGAAATAGTTGATAACATGACTACAGCACCACCTATCAGATCCTAGTATAGCATAACAAAACTCGGTCTAACCATTCAAAAGTTACACGAGCACTAATCGTGGCACCGACTATGAAATAAATATTGAAGGTTGGTAACAAAGAGGCAAACTGCCAAGTGGTAATAGAACTACAAGACTTTAAGATACTGTAAGCTCATTCTGCGTAGATCGGACGAAAAATTATTAATTAAAAGTTGAACGTAGCCTTCGTTAACTATGACTTCATAACGTAACGATTGGGATGGGATGCGGTCTTTCTTTGCATCCTACCCTTGGGGGCGGGTTTGCTTCTCGCCGGATGATCCCAACGTTGTTGCGGATTCTGTTACTGATGTGGTACTTCAGGGTATGGAACTTTTTATTCCTTCCTCTGTGGTGCCCATTGGAGGCAAATCTCAGCCATGGTTTGGTCGCTCCTGTAAAATAGCATCATGCTATAAGCAGGAGTGCTACCAAGCCTGGGTTGATGCATCAGCGTCCCGGGATGTAAACACCAGCGCTCTAAAAAAGAAGTATAATTCCGCCTCTAGGTCCTTCAAAAGAGTCATTGCCAAGGCAAAGTCAGAGTACATAGGCAGAATTGGCGAGAAACTAGTTCGCCTTCCTTCTGGAACCCGTGCATTCTGGTCTCTCGCCAAGGCTGTCCAGGGGAATTTCTGTCAGCCATCTCTTCCATCTCTGCACAGGGAGGACGACTCACTGGCCCATACTGCAAAGGAGAAAGCCGATCTTCTAGGCTCTTTCTTTGCGTCTAACTCGACTCTCGATGACGGGGGGAGTACGCCGCCGACCATCCCGCGGTGTGAGTGCTCCATGCCGGAAGTGCAGTTCACACAGCGCTCGGTTCGCAAAGCACTCCTCTCCCTGGACATCCACAAGTCGAGTGGGCCTGACGGAATCCCCCCAATTGTGCTGAGGACGTGTGCTACAGAGTTGGCACCGGTTTTAACGCGTCTTTTCCGGTACTCCTACTCCCTGGGCGTAGTCCCAAAATCATGGAAGACGGCTTTCGTCCACCCGATCCCTAAAAAAGGCGACCGCTCAGACCCGTCCAACTACCGGCCAATCGCCATCACCTCCTTGTTCTCCAAAACAATGGAGTCCATTGTAAACTGCCAGCTCATGAGGTACCTTGAGCATCACCAGCTGATTAGTGACCGCCAATACGGTTTTCGCCGTGGTCGGTCAGCTGGTGATCTTCTGGTCTACCTCACTCACAGATGGGCGGAGGCAGTAGAGTTCAAGGGGGAGGCATTGGCCGCTAGTTTGGACATTGCGAAGGCCTTCGATCGGGTTTGGCACAAAGCGCTTCTTTCGAAGCTCCCTTCCTATGGGCTTCCCGAGAAATTGTGCGATTGGATCACCAGCTTTCTTGCAGATCGGAGCATCAAGGTCGTTGTAGACGGTGCAAGCTCCGATTGCAAGCCTATTAATGCTGGTGTTCCACAGGACTGCGTGCTATCGCCAACGCTGTTTCTTCTGCATATCAATGATATGTTGCATACCCGTAACATTCATTGCTATGCAGATGACAGCACTGGTGATGCTTTTTACACCGGCCGAGCCAATATTTCTCGGGAAAACGTCTCCGAGTGCCGGGACAAACTTGTGTCTGAAGTCGAGTCTTTGCTGAACAGAGTCTCGGATTGGGGACGACTAAATCTAGTCCAGTTTAACCCTCAGAAGACACAAGTTTGCGCGTTAACCGCTAAAAAGAACCCCTTTGTCGTATCCCCTCAGTTTCAAGGCACTCCCCTTGTTGCCTCAGCCAGTATCGGAATCCTCGGCGTCGACATATCGAGTGACGTGCAGTTTCGTGGTCACTTGGAAGGGAAGGCCAAATTGGCCTCTAAAAAGCTTGGCGTGCTCAGCAGAGCGGGACAGTATTTCATGCCGGCACACCGCCTGCAACTTTACAAGGCGCAGGTTCGGCCGCACATGGAATACTGTTCCCATCTCTGGGCTGGGGCTCCCCAGTACCAGCTCCTTCCACTTGACCGCATTCAGCGCAGAGCGGCTCGAATCGTCGACGACCGAGTGCTTTCCGATCGGCTCGATTCACTGGCGCTGCGAAGAGATGTTGCATCTCTTTGCGTATTTTATCGCATCTATCACGGGGAGTGCTCTGAGGAATTGTTCGGATTAATCCCACCCGCCAAATTTCGTGAACGCACTACACGGCAAACGTCCCGATACCATCCACACCATCTGGATGCTTGGCGGTCCACTACTGTACGTTTCACAAGGAGTTTTCTTCCACGTACAACCTCTCTGTGGAATAGTTTACCACCGGCGATTTTTCCGGACCGATACGACCTGGGGACCTTCAAGAAAAGAGCTTACTCCTTTCTAAAGGGCTGGCAACGCACCCGCAATTCTCCTGGTGTTGCGGTTGATCATGGGCGGCGGTAGTCACTTAACATCAGGTGAGCCGCATGCTCGTTTGCCCCCTCTTCTATAAAAAAAAAAAAAAAAACGTAAATACCCTCTATCCCCCCGTGATCATCGTTGCTGTAAAGTGCCCGAAAAATAAAATAATCCTTAAAACTAGTTTTTTTCCAAGTGGTAAGTGTTTTTGAAGCCCATCTGGGTATCTATTTACAATGACGTTTGTCACCAAATAGCAGTGCGTGCACTGCTGTGATTGGGTCTGAAGGGCAAAGGAGCCAGGATAATTACAGACTGTGAGGCTCTTTAACTTACTTTACTTGAAGGTGGCTGCAGTAGTCTATGGACTGCAGAAGTTATTTTTTTATAAAACTTAATTGACAAACATCAGTTTACCTGATGGTAAGTGGACTACTTATACTTACTTATTTTAATAACAAATAAAAGAATGTATGAAGAAAATAAATTAAAACTAAACAAGTACATTTCGCTCAATCGTTTATTCTGAATAATAATAATAAATATTGCAATTTGACATGTACAAAAAATTCATACGACATATTTATTATATCCTAGTGGCTATGGTGAACAATAGTGCTTGGGTAGCTGGAGATCAATTTGGTTACGCCAATTGAGTGACCGATGCCTGAAGAAATACCAGACAAACCGTAACCATGGCCGTAACCATATCCTAGAGAATACCCTGATCCAAGCCCTGATGAAATACGAATTCCTGAACTGAGACCCGAACTGATTCCAGAACCTATTCCGACGGCATAGCCTGAGCCAATTCCTGAGCCGTAGCTCAAGCCCGCTCCTGAGCCGTAGCTCAAGCCCACTCCTGAGCCCAAGCCCACTCCTGATCCCAAGGCCAGGCCTACTCCTGAGCCCAAGCCCACTCCTGAGCCCAAGCCCAAACCTACTCCTGAGCCAATACCTATTCCAGAACTAATACCTGAGGCAAGACCTGAGGATACACCTACAGCGACTGGCCTGTCCACAACAATGGGCTGAGGTACGGGTACGGGCCTGTTTACGACCACAGGCTGCGGCACGGGTACGGGCCTGTCCACTTGCACGGGAACTGGCACTCTGACTGGACGATCCACGTAAACAGGTTGCGGTACTGCCACTTGACGGTCTACATACACTGGACGGTTAACAGCAACTTGCTTCTCTACTGTTACTTGGTATGGTACAGGCACCGAAACTGGCACTCTAATTGGATATGGCACTCTTTTCTCGTAATACACGGGGACCTGTCGCGTAACCTCCACTGGCACTCTGTGCACAACGGGGACTGGTCGATCTACCGCTACTGGGTATGGTACTCGTACTGGAACTGGTACTTGTCTATCAACAGGTACGGGCACCGATACTGGAACAGGCACTGGAACGTTGCGGTCGATCGTTCTGGTTACGAATCTTGGTACTTCTTGGCGCAAAATAACAGGGTTTGGTTCAACAGAGACTGATGTTTGAACACCTCCTCCACCTCCAGCGGCTATAGCGGGTCCAGCAGAGATTGCTACACCTGAGCCACCACCAATTGCTCCACCAAGGCCAATAGCTCCACCAGCGCCAATAACTCGACCAGCGCTAATACCTGTTGCTATTGCTGGGCCGGCTGACCCAATAGCTATTCCAGATCCAGCACCATATCCAGATCCAATTGCTAATCCAGATCCAATACCGTATCCAGACCCTACAGCTATTGCGGGTCCGGCAGATATTCCAGAAGTAATACCCAAAGCTGGTCCAGATGAAACAGATACAGCGGGTGCAGATGAAATAGATACAGCAGGTGCAGATGAAATGGATACAGCGGGTGCAGATGCAATAGATACAGCGGGTCCAGCTGATATTGAACTAATTCCACCGCCATAGCTAATTCCACTACTGTAACCAATTCCTCCGTCTAAACCGAGGCCTAATGGAGAACCGAAGTGACCAGTAGAAAAAATGCCTCTCTTCACTCCTTTAACTGATGATTCCTCTTTGATTCCCTTCTGAAGTAGTTCTGATACTTTCGATTTGTCGTCGATCCCTTTTGCTGTGGTAAGACTGCTGAATACCAGCAGCAACTGAAAAAAATGTAAAATTAATTTTATGTTTGTCTTAACTTTTTTTTTTGAAAATATTTATCGATAGTGTTCTTTAATGTTGTCTCGTTATCATGATCATCGTTATCATAGCCGCCACTAAGTAAAAAGAAAATATTTAACTAATTAATTGAATAACAAACTATTAAACATGTAAGAAATATTATAAACTGCTTCATATTCAAACGCGAGTTTTGCTTGATAAGTGTAGAATATAATCTTTTTCTTTTTTAATGACAATATTACCAGTACTACAATCCCGTTTATTACTCCAATTAAATACATAACAGCTTCTGGTTAAGAACTATAATAGTAAAGTCAAAGTATATACTTTATATGGAATAAAACTATATATACGGATTTTATCGCGTTTAACTAACGTATTTTATTTTATTTTTAATTCCCGACGTTTTGGGTGCTTTACAGCACCGGGGGGATTGAGATGTTAGACATCTCAATGTCATAGTTAACTCAGCTACTCCAGTTTTTGAATATTAGTTTTTGGTCCAATTTACGCAGAACGAGCTTACGAGGTATGCTTGGGTTTGGATTTAATTTTGTTAATTATAGGATCCCAAGCAGATAGCAGCACCCATCCATCTTATCTATTGAAATAAGGATGTTTTTTAATTTTAATAGCCTCGCGTTTATATTTAATAGAATCGGTGCTCTATTGAGAGGATTTGTGGTTTATCAAATCTAATGTAAAGGTGGGGACGATTTTGAACATGTTCACAGACTGCAAACCTCTCGGAGCGTCGGTGCTCTGCAAGACTTCAAGATAATGTAAGCTCGTTCTGCGTAAATCGGACCAAAAATTAATATTCAAAAACTGAAGGTAGCCGGGCTAACTATGACATTGGGACATCAAACATGTCAGTTCCCCCGTGACCGTAGGTGCTGTAAAGAATGATTTACGCTAGTAATATATAAGTCAATGGCTGTAAAGCACCCGAAACGTCGGGATTTAAAAATAACTAAAATAAGTTAATTACACGCGATAAAATCCGTATATATATAATTTTATTCAATGTGTAGTGTTCGCGTAGATTTAAGTAATCATTATATACACTTTATAACTTATATTAAAAAAAATTAAAAACCCCCGAAACAAAATAGCTGATGATCTTCAAACGGTTAAACCGATTTTTCTAAAACATTAACCACGGCTTGAATATTCGATTTTAAATAAAAAAAATCGGTTCACCTGTTTAAGATCTACGATGCACTAGACCGACAGACACACATAGCGATCAAACTTATAACCCCCCCCCCCCTTTTACTCGGGGTTCAAAACTAGATAAAGCACATGTACAATTTAACCAACTATAAATGCTGTTTTATTTTTATTATCTAACCGATTGTCAAAACAATTCAATAACTTCTTAAAGAAGAAACAAACTAATTGATAGCCAAACTAATATTATTCAGATCAAAGGTCAAGGATCAAGTTTAAAGGGTACGAAGAGACTAGAAAGTATTTCACCTTAAATACCCGAAAGTGGCTCGCACCTTTATCCTTCTTTGCTTAAAATTCTAATGTATTTACGTGCGGATTGTCACTTAATTTGATATGTTTAAATGGCTTTCATTTTTTTTAAATTTCTTAATTATTTAAATTAATCTTTAAAATGGTAGAAATAAATAAATATTATCCATTTATTGTTATTATCTGACAATTGAAAAATATTACATAAAAGAAAAGTATTCCTTATCTTTCAGATTTTTGAAAACTATCAACATCTACTTTTACATTTTACGAGTAAAGTTTCAAAAGCATATAATTCTAAACCCTTGTAACGTACGTATGTGTTTTTTATAATAGTTAATGCATAGAATTTAGACAACAACAATAAAACGAAAAATTTGCACCAAATTGCTTTGTTATTTTTGAATAATTTTGAAGTCAAAAGTCGTATTAGTAAGTATTTTTATATTTTGTTCTAAGTTTATCACTGTCTACGGTACGATAGCTACTCAAATGAAGGGAAAGGATTTCAGTTATTTATGTTCGACGACGAATTAAATCATTCGTAAAATAAGTAAACTGTTAAAGGGCCCTATAAATGCTCCTTGCGAAATAGGCTCAATCAAGATTCAAGGCGGTCCTCAGATATGGACTTAGCCCGTCGCGAAGTGTTCTAGATTATTAAACATACCAACCAACCAGTCCCGTATTAGCAAATTTGAATTATTCATATAGTACCTGAGGATTATATGGTCATTCAGTTAATATGGTCATTTCTTACAACTCAAAAAGTACAGCCTTGTTTGCATAGATAACTTTGTGACACGATAGCTCTTCATCAGTCAATCAAATAATAAAGGGTCAATAGGGCGATGCTTTATCCACGCCATTTTGACACTTGAAATTAGAGTAAATATTCTAGGCGATTTTAGTATGGTGTAAACCATATTAAATGGTGTTAGATTTTTAAGTACATTTTTCGAAGTATTCATGATTATTGTCAAAGCATGTTTGCTATTCTTTTTTTTTTAATATTAGTTATATTATACGACTTTGTGTTATTGTCTCTGTCCTTCTCCTAGTTTTGGTTTTATATGGCGGCGAAGCTTAAGGTGACCAAATTATCATTCAACTTAGGATATAAATAGTGCAATATTATATTCAAAAATGCTACACAGATATTTAAATATTAATGACTTAAATACTATTTTTTTTTTTACTTTTTATGAGCTTTTGCTTGTGAAAGTGATGATGGAGCCTTGGTTAATCGCAGTGCCGTAGCGTAACAAAATCCTCTTCACTCTTGCCTTAAAAACACCCAGATTTTAATATATAAAAATCTAAATCGGCTAGAAAGGCAGACACCGCCGAATTATTACAATTCTTTTATAACTAAAAATAATGTTATAACTAAAAACCTCAATGTTAAATAGTAAGAGTTTTAATTTACGCTACTAACTTATTAATTTTCATTCATTAGATTCATTACTATCAAAGTCAATCGAGGGAATTATTTGCCATAGTTGCGACGCTTGGTTGGCGGACTCGCTAGCAGTTTTGTTTTTTGATTAGGAAGATTCTGGTTTGTTTCCGCCGGTCGTCTCTTACATCAACTAAGAGATGATATGGGGTAGTGGATATTATTATACCGCCAATACAAGATATTACATGTCTGTTTTTCTTTATATTATCAACACTTTCATTACTGCCACTAGCAATCTGAGTCACTTTGCTTGCACACGTTATTTAAAAAGCGCTTATTCTCTAACCGATCGTTAATCATAAAAAAAACGTAACTTTCCGATTATTACAAATATGCTATCATTTTAAAAGAATATCAAAAAGATTCGGTTTTAGACGACGTACTTAAAAAGCTATCGTAAGAGAAATTGTTGATAATATTTTTTTAAATTACTCGTTTCTATACATCTTTCATTCTTCTTCCTCATCATCATCAGCCCTTAAAAGTCTACTATTGGGAATGGGCTTGGCAATCGTAGTACCAGCTGTTTGCAAATTCTACGCTACTACCCGTCTCTAGTCTGACCATTAGTAAGACTAATGCGAATGAGATGATTACATCGCCATCTATTGAAAGCCGTTATTAGGTCTTTCTGGAATTTCGAGGTTGGCTCCTAGGGCAACCACGGAAAGAAATGGGTTAATTAGATTTATTTTTTTATAGAATAAGATTTACAAAGGAGCACAGACTTCACCTGATGGATGGTAAGTAAATGATGTGGCCCATAAAAATCTACATTTATTCTGAATTAAGAACCAAATTGCAGATGCATTGTCACCCTTGAGGACAGAGATAGAATTCCTCGTTTCCATTAAAAAAATCTATAAACACAGCAGCATGGAGTTGTTATTATATGCTAGTATTAAAATGATTAAAATGAATAAATAAATATAATAGTATTTAATACTATTTACATTTATTTATTTATTTAATCTTTATTACACACCTCATAATAAGGGATATTAATAAAGAACGGACTTAATGCCTTATTTTAATAATAATTTGGAATGCTTACTAATGGACAAAAAACTGAAATACAGATAGCATGGTATCTCAAATAAAAGAGAATTTGGACCGATTGATTAATTCAGCAATGTCTTTCTTTGGATTAGCCAACGTTTCTGGATGGAAAAGAAGATATTTGAATTGTGAAATTGTTCCGCACACAGTTCTCTAAGCAAGCTGTTATATTTTAGATTTAAGCTGTTTACAATTTTTTAAAATTATTACAAAATAATATCAGGTGGACTTGTTTGTGTTAATTTTCATATTCTAAAAAACTGTCGACTATAGAGCTTCTAAACATAATATTTGAAACCCTTGTATTCCGTGTTTCGTAATAATTTGACTGGACTGGTAACTACAAAAAAAAACCTATGAAATTTTTAGGCTGTCTTAGTGTTTTTCAATTATTTATCAAATTTACAATAGCAACAAAATTAATGTTTTTACTGTGCCTGAGAAGAATTTACAAGTATAATATCTAAAATATTAAATTAAATTTAATATCAACTCAAACTTCAAATAAAAAATAAAAATTAAGTTTCGAAAAGGGTCAATTTTTGTATGTATTTATTAAAAACCTTACCATATAAACTGGGATCGTAGCCATTTTGGAAAACAAAAATATCCGTTGTAGCCAAATCACATTACTTTATAAATCGATTTTATGTTTACTATCGCCCGAACGAATCGATATGTCGTGTCACTCTGCTGTCCAGACTCTGAAGACTGCGTTTATATAGATACAAGAATCACTAACTTTTTACGTGTATTTCATGTTGCTATCCTACTATGTCATAATTAAGGACTGCATACATGCACCGGTTTGGCTACATCTAAATTAAAATAAATTAAAATGACCTAATGTCGAAATATATTAATGTATTGATAAAATTACGAATTGAATTTGTGTATAACTATATGTATGGCTCAGGAAAGTGTTTTATGGTATTTCTTGACGGAGGTCTTTGTTCAACGTTGACATGTAAAGGGCAGTGATGATGATAAAATGAAATATATTTATTTCTCCGACGGAAAAAACAAAACTTCGTTTCTAATGTATTTTTCCATATTTACAACCATTATAAAATGAAAATTCTCTGACCGAAAAGAAAACGGCGAAAGAAACTCCGTAGATTTCCTGTTGTTTGTCTATATATATACAAAACGTAAAATAATAACTGATCCGACAGTAATTGTTGCATGCTCTACGATATACTCAAAAAAAAAAAAGAATGTTAAACATTTGGAGCTTATCAGTATATAGCACAGCCGACCAGACACTTCTACCTAATCTAATCCTCACAAGTAGCACTTGTTCACAAGTGTGACACAAGATGATGATCGTGATGATGGTGATGGAACGCAACTATATCGTGCCGTGACAGATATGTGGATAATCGTTCGCCTGAAAATGTCTGAGTCTTATACGTATTATATTTTTATACGTGGTAGAACCACCCTGCAGCTATTATGGTTGTAGCAAGAATGGGTCGGCTCGACCGGAAAGACTACGCTCTCACAGAGTACCAGCGTAAAATAGCAGCTTAATGCTGCTGTGTTTCGCATGATGACACTGCAGCATTAAGCTACGCGTCTATACTCACCATACGATTACAGCAGCATTAAGCTACTGTTTTACGCTGGTATTCTGGCAGAGCGTGGTTCTTCCCCGGTCGAGCCGACCCATTCGTGCTATAACTATACTATTAATATAACTGCAGCGTGGCTCTACCACGTGTGAAAAACTTTTCCCTTGAACTGTTTCATAATAGTTTCCATAGTCGGCACGCTTGGCAGAGGTTGGCATTTATTTTATAGTTGTTATTAGAATGAAGCTGCTACCGATCTCCTGATTAATTTCCCTATGTCGGCTCTTACGTCACCCATGGGCTACAGTTTTGTAGTCTAATATGTTTAAAAATTTCTACAGGTATCCACGGAATAATAAACCTTGTATGTTAAAAAAACCTAGTGTGTGTAGTTCGTAATGTCCGACGGAATTCTGAGGTCTTTAACTGCTTTCCGTATGAGGAAATCCAAAGTCGCTTCGTAAGCTTGGCATTCCAATGTTATAATTAACTTATAATAAACGTACTTTTTTAAGTCATTAGAACTAATATATAATTAATTTTACGTGGTAGAGCCATGCTGCAGTTATTTTAGTAGTATAGTTGTAGCACGAATGGGTCGGCTCGACCGGGGAAGGACCACGCTTTCACAGAATACCAGGGTGAAATAGCAGCTTAATGCTGCTGTGTTTCGTATGGTAAGTGTAGAGAACCAGAGATCCATTTTACTGGAAAAGAGGCGTTCCATCTTAGTCCTAACGGGTGATAACGCATCTGCATTTTGATTTGTAATCGAGGATCGATGTAGATGTCTATGGGCAGCAACAACCACTTACCATCAGGACTGTGTGCTAGTTTGTCACCCAATCCTATGAAAAAAAAAACAAGATTTTTGAGGACGTCCTCAGGAAAGCAAGTTAAAATAAATCAGTTTAGCCTGTGATGCTCGACATCAGTTGTACATTTTTGACCGTCGATAATTTCAAAGATAGAGTAATTATGAGAATGCCGTATAGTGGCGGCATAAGGTAATCCACCAGCCTTTATCATTCCGTGGGCTCGTGAGAGGTGTTGGAGGGAAACAACCCCCACCCGCGAGTCTGGGGTGGCAGCTATCCTCCTTATGAAGCAATCAATGCCGCCTCGAGGCAAGTTTTAGAAAGTAGCGAGATCTAATTATGGCGCCCCCTTACTTGACTCTAATATACCAGACGTGCGTGCACGTGCAAGCACGGAACTGGGAAGATCTCGAAAACATCTTAAGTCTATGTCTATTATATAGATTGAAAACAGCCATGCTTTTGGCACGGTATCTATAGGAAATGGTCTATGTGCTTGTTTGTCACCCTATCCTATTAAAAATTCCTAATAAAGCTGGAATTGAAGTTATAGTCTATATACATCTCATTGCTGGGTACAGGCCTTCTCTCGATCCTGAAAGGATTTACCGTTACCGTTATAGTTAACGTTAACGTATGTTAAAGTCCACTACTGAACATAGACCTTCCCCTTAGATTGCCTCATATGATAGGCTGGCAATTTGCTACCCTCTGTCGCTTCTTACGACACCCACGGGATGACATTAGGTACTGAATATTCTTACACCGCTACTACACCGTATAAAAATAAAAAGGTTTTACAGTAAAGAAATATCCGCCAGCTACCGCAATGCGTGTTGTTAGATTTCACATGTATTCGAATTTTTTCAACTAACTGCTATGTAAGCTTATAAAATTTCTTAGCCACGTTAATAAACCGGCTCGATTAACTAAGCACATTGACGTAATACCGGTTTTAAAAGTATAAGACTACGGCACTGCGCTTCGTATATTATATTTTATAAAAGTGTGGGTGACAAATTAGCACACTGTCCACCTGATGGTAAGTTTTTTTTTTATAGAATAATGGTAACAAACGATCACACAAACCACCTTATGATAAGTGGATGCTAGACATCGACATGTATCCTCAACTAAGAATCAAAATGCAGATGCGATGTCACACCCGAAGATTAAGGGTCAGTAAACACCGAGACGTGACGCGACGCGACTGGCCCCTTCAAGCATCGTCACGTCGCATCGCGTCTCGGTGTGAACTGACCCTCAGATGGAATACCTCGTTTTGAGTAAAATGAATCTCCGGTTCTCTGCACTCACCATATGAAACAGAAAAGCAACCGTAAAGCTACTGTTTTATGTTGGTATTCTATGAGAGTGTGATCTTACTCGGTCAGATGGCTCCACCTAGTATAAATAAAATAAGTGCATGGTGTGGTACATAAACATTTACATCTATCCCAGAATAAGATTCAATGTACAAAAGCTTTGTCACAATGTGCATCACCCCTGTGGATTCAGATGTGATATCTTAATAGCTAAAAAGTAAAGCCTTAACTCCTGATTTGGCGGTCGGTGGAAAAGGAAATTTCCCACCACGCAAAGTGGTCAGCCTCCGGAGCAACTAACGCTCTATTAGTACCATAATGTGTACATCATGCAATATAACCCTGCGTTGCCTCTTTAAGTACGTTATCAGAATCAGTATTCAAAATTTAGAAAACTTAACTATAAAAAAGTTTTTTTTATAAAAACATTTACCTCTGCATTGGCCGGAGAGTAAGACTATTGTCAAAAACCTTGCCTCCATTTGCCTTCAGAAATGACAATACACTACGATATTCTAAATCTTATCAATTCAGTACACTATTCTATGTAAATTAATAATAATCAAAAAAGAGGTTTCCTTCGGCGTCTCTTTGGCCTTTTCTTCTCCAGCCGGAGGAACCTCATTATGATAACATAGCTGGTTTTTAACAAGTGATAAAATTAAAAATGTTGTACAACTGACTTCAATATAAATAAAATTAGACGATTATTAACATATTAGAAGTGATTGACAATTAAATACGCATTATTAAGGATAACATGAAAAGCGCCAGCTTTCAAATTCAAAGCTTCAAAGAAACGTCAAAATCGGTTCACCTAAAAAAAGTTGAGAGAGAGAGAGAGAGAGAGTTGAGAACCTTCTACTTTATGAAGTCGGTTAAAAATAACATTTGTCAAATAAAAATTAAGATTTTTAGTTCGAAAAAAAAATATATATCCTTTTTTTCGTCAATTCAAGGTCAAGTGTTGGACTTGGGAATAGAGATGTTTTGTCTTAACCATCATACTTGGCTGGCTGATTGAAGAACGCGGTAATAGACATGAGCACCTTCGATGCTGCTGCACGTCGCTGGTCTGGGTATCTAACGACTGGGGTAGATAAGATGATTATACCCTCATCTATCGAAAGTCGTAAGACCTTTTTGGCATTTCATTCCATAGGACGAAATGTAGTGTTAGGCTCTCTAACACCACCATCACAAGGCATTTCATATTTTATTTCTTTTTATTTCAGTCACTTACCTTTGTTGTCGACTGTACTAGTTATCAATCTTACCCAAATAAAAATAAAGGGAGTGCTAGTGTAGTTGTGATAGTGGGATTCCTTTTGTCAACGAGTTTACAATATGGCACTACTTTTTCGATTATACAAAATGAAACCATACTGCCAAGTTTATAAAATCCTTAAAAAATCATTTTGTAAATGGCTTGTAAATTTTTTAAAAAACAATGAGGCGTAATTCTAAACTATCGTAATATTTCTCTGAGAAGTGGATGACGGAGACGCATTTCTAGTATAGCGTGTTACAGCGATGCTGCAGTTATACTATAGTTGCACGCGTAGGTGGCTCGACAGAGTCGAGAGCGTGGTATTATGCTTTCATATAATACAAGCGCAAAATAACAACTTAATGCTACTGTGTTTCATATGGTGAGTGATCCGGAGACTCTTTTTACATTCTATCTTAGTCAACGCTTCCGCATTTTGATTTTTAATCGTAGATGTCTATGGAGATAGAATGAAATAAAAGATGTATATGGACCACAGCATCCACTTACAATCAGGTAGGTTGTATGCTCGTGTATCATCCCTATTATTTAAAAAAAAAGTATGCAGTTTACACGCGGTAGAACCTTCAAATGAAATGTGACCCTCTAATGAAGTGTAAGACAATTTTCAACCACAAGCGCGGCTTAAATTATAAGATAAAAGTAAAATTTTGTAGCAATAAATGTGACAATCCTTATTTTTAGATTGATATTTTTGGGTAATATATCTAAAGAAAATATTATTTTTCACTACCTGTCGTACAGTAAAAAACCTTTGTATCGGTTCCATCTACTTCATTCTATAAGTAAAGTCATTATATTGAACAAAAATTAATTGATTCTCTATGAAGTACGTAGCAAAGGCGCTCAATGACCTGAAATTATGAAATTGTGGATTGTTATGCATGGAATGGATATGATAATTTTATTCAATGTGGTCTATATTGTTAATTTTAACAGTTAAAATTTATATTAACCATCTTCAAAACAAATAAGATACCGAGATAATTAATAACAATGTGTTTTTAATACTATCAATGCTATTTACAATACTAATATTCTCTTTAACTACCACTGGTAAGCTTAAAATGCTTGCGTTCGGAGTGTTTCACGACAGTAGTCGAATGGCGGATTCGAACCCACAATCTTTTCTAACTAAAATCTACTCTCGCTTACTGAAACAGAAACGGAAACTTTTTTATTCTACATGGATTATAAATAATACTTATTGAAAGACACTTTTTTCATTACCACTGGTTCGCAAAAAAAACCTCTGTCCTGGGAAGAAACAGGAAGAAATCCAGTGGGACTATTTTTTTTTATTAAGAGCTTACAATCATGTATGCTACAATTAACAACACAAAACGAATTAGAAATAGCTTGGTAGCGATCACCCTTCTCAGGGGTTATTATTATCTATAAATTCCTTAATATTATAATAACCTTTTTTATACGAACTTAGTTTAATAAAGTTTTTGACCTTTGTGTAAACTGTCTGCATCATTATACTACATTCCACTTTATTCCCTGGAAGGCTAAATCATATACTCGTAGATGTACATGTTTATCTCTGTTTAGGGTCGATTTTTCTTTTCATCGATTCTCAAGTCACAGGGATTCTAAAAAAATTCACTTCAAAAACGAGCGGGCTTTACAGTTAGTAGCATGTGATGTGTACCTTGGTAATAAGCAACATTAACTAATGTTAATGTTGCTTGCTTGCTTGCGTTACCCTGGAAAAAATGATTCAGGTTTTATTTGAAATGAATTTTCGTAACGAAGATTAATATTTTTAATTACAATTATTTTTTTATTTAATTAACATGAGTGTGTGCAGGTTTTTTTTTGTAGACAGTTATTGCATGTCACGCGTAAGTATGTTCTACTAGTGCCTAAAAATCAAGGATCCAACGTTTTATCGCATTAAATCGTATCTAACAATTATATTGAACATATAAATGTTACAAAAAGCACATTTTCAGAAAGATAAATGATTGTTGAACTTTTTTTTTAAATTGGTTAATTGCTATTTTTACATCAAAAAGTGATTTTAGTGGCTTATGGTGTAGATTTATAAGTCCGCATGGAGGGGTAAACACGATAAATTTTGAAAATATCAGTTGCTCAACTCATTCTATTTTTTGATCTATCATGTGGGAAGCCATATAATGTAAATGGCTGATTAACATAGGCCTCTCACCAAGAAATTTCATGACTCTGAGCGACGGCTTTGAGTTTGAGTTGGTTGCCTTGAGTCTTGTGACTTTAAATTCTTAAAATGTTGTTGTATGTAATGTTCCTTATATTACAAGTCTTATTTTCCTAAAAAGGTTCTAAGGCTTAATCAAGTGGCTCAATGGCAAGCGTTTTATGGAGCGTTTGGCGTGGTATCGTGTTTCCCATACAACTCGAGCGGGCGCCTCTAAGAATACTCATACAAAAATCTGTTTGTTATGACGGTTCATGTTTCTGTCGCAGGCAGTTCTTTCGCTTCCTTCACAATCATATTATATCTACGTATACATGTTTGTCGGTTAGGATACTATTAATTTGACTCATCCTCAATATATCACCATTTTGTTCGATAAACTTCCGCCTAGTTTTTTATATGTAACATCTTTCTTCTTGCTCCCCTGCAATCCGTGGGAGTCATTTCGTCAGTCATCAGGAGGAGTGGGCTGCATCATTTCTGGCTGAAGGTGTTCGTGGTATGTAACACAAGTGCTCGCCCGACATTTTCAAGAGGCTCTCGACTAGAAGTCGCTCCCGAGCATCTTCACGACTGGGATCACCCACTTGGTTCCTAATAATCAGGATATTACAGACTCAACCAAATACCGCCGCACCAAGTATCTACCCACCACACACAAGACACTAACATCCATTTTAATTGAGAGAATCACTCGTCACCTAGACTTGATTCAGGTAATGTCACGCGCTCAAAACGGATAATCATATATGTCATAGCTAAAATTGGCATTGGGGCAGTGGTCGTGCAACCAAGGAACCGCTCCTCATTAACGCGGTCATTTGCAAAGTGGTTAAGCGTAACCGTCGAAACTTCTCCGCTGCCTGGATAGACTACATACAGAAAGGCATTCGACTCGGTGCCCCATACATGGCTAAAGAGTGTCCTCGAGCTATACAAGATTGACGCATAGTTAGAGACTTCCTCGAGTAGAGATAATCCTTCTTCAGCTGACATGTTGACTATGCGTACGCTAACACTATATATTGTGTAGTGTCCTCCAGACCGAATTTCGGCAACGGCGGCCTACCTCAACGGAGGCTAGCCATCGGCGCGGGACGGGATTATAGTGCCCAAGTGTATGCGCAAGCACAGGGGCACTCACTAATCCCCTTACTCTCATAATCCGATGGGACGGTAAACCGACATGACTGGAGAGAGATCAAGTGCAGGACCAACGGCTTTACGTGCTTTCCGAGGCACGCCGCTGAGACACCGCCAACTTCCTGATTCCGGGCAACTACTGAGAATTTCTTGACGGAAAAACTCAATAATTAATTTTTTGGCCGGACCCGGGATTCGAACCCAGACAACCCAGAGTATAGAGGTAATTGAAATTGGCCGGGTCGGCACGGCCGCCTTTTTTAGGCACAGGCTGCACATTGGCTAGCTTTCAAGATTTGGGCACTGTTTTAGTCCTTTTGTCCGCACCTAAACAGGAGACAACTCAGGCGCAGAGATCTTTAGAACTTTAGCTGCTATATCATCAGGATGACTAGCTTTGTTCACGTCCAAACTTCGCATGGTTTTAAGAACCTCAAAATCGAATCAAATATCAAATTGATTCGCTTACATCCTCGTGAAACATACACCTACCTTGCCAAGAAGAACCTCCGTCAGTTCATCAATTGACTGCACAATATGTTGAGGTAATGGTGTTCGGATTAGTATTTTTTATAGAATAAGGGTGACAAACGAGCACACAGTCCACCTGATGGTAAGTGGATGCTGTGGCCCATAGACATCTACATTTATCCTCGATTAAGAATCAAAACGCAGATGCCGTGTCATCACTGAGGACTACGATGGAATGCCTCCTTTCCAGTAAAAAAGGGTCTCCGTGAGTGTATACCAAATAAAAAACAGCAGCATTAAGCTGCCCCGTTCAAGCCGACCCATTCGTGGTACAACTACAATATAGCTGCAGTGTGGCTCTGCCACGTGTAAAAAGTGGTGATAGTAATAATGTTGTTAAAAGATTTGTGAAAAGTAGCTATTCTAGTAATTACTTTTATTATTGAAAATTAAAATCGGCATACAATCCATGAAGATATACATACGTGTACATAAGAGAAATGTACAGTCGAATTGTAAGTCTCCTCTTTTTAAAACTTTTTTGAAGTCGGCTGAAATAGGCCTCCAGTTCTTGTCGGTACGATGTTTCATTATACCTAGTAATATTATTCGGCAAGCCAAGGTCATCTCTTGAGGTGAAACCGGTTTGTTTTTATAACTAGTATTTTAATAATTTAAAATAAATATTGTGTAACAAGTATAAATGTTCATCCAAATCACAAAAATGAAGTACGGATCTGGAAGTAGTTCGATACATTTTCTTCTATCTCAAAAGAAATAGAAAATATATCTAAATATTCCGGATGTCAAGGACAGTACGGTGGCAAGTAGTCTGGGTCAAGTTTCATGGCATACATCTTTCAAAAAGTTCTTACTGAATTTTCGAATAGTAAGTGAATGTTATTCTCATATCTATGTAGAACAATGGCAGCTTTGGGCATAAGCGAACCAATAAACACGGTTCTGCCCCGCCAGCAGCTTAGAAATTTGTAATTGTGATTATGAACGCATATTTACCATAGCGGTTAAGGTCCCATCATGAGGAAATCTGCATATTTATGGTATTGAACGTCTCATAGAGATATATTTTGGCAACAAGTATTGATTCAAGCGTTTTAATGCCTTTAAATCTTATAAAAAACACCAAAGGAAGCATGTATCGTAGTGACCATATACTCCTTGGGCATGCATTTAGCGGTTAGGTAAGAACAACCTACATACCTCCCGTATCTAGGTTGTTGCTTACCTAACTAGTTTAGTAGAATAAATATATCCAATTTAATTATAAGATATAGCACCATTAAACATATAATGAAACTGAATTAGTTTCTTGTTGTTGTAAATTCCTTATGTATATATAATGCACGCACGCACAATAAAGGCACGGATTACGACTCAACAAGTGTTTTCGATAGGATAGTTACAAAAGATGAGACGTGGATTCATCACTATGACGCTGAAAGTGAACAGGAGTCTATGCAATGGCATAAAAAGGGATCGGATCCTCCCAAGTAGTTCAAAGTCACTCCATCGGCCGGTTAAATCATGGCCAAAGTATTTTAGGATTCGAAAGGAATACTATTGATCGAGTACACAAAAACAAGGTAAAATAATCAATCCATCACTTTACGCCGTTTGAGGGATGCAATAGAAGAAAACAAATGATTTCTTATATTTACACGAACACTATTATATTTAAATAATACTAGTATTTACGGATTTTATCGCGTGTATTAACTTATTTATATACCCGACGTTTCGTGCACTTTACAGCACCCATGGTCACGGGGGGACTGAGATGTTCACCGTCAGATGTCATAGTTAACCGCGGATACCATAGATTAAAATGATCAATTTTGTTCCGATCTACGCAGTATGAATTTATAGTATCTTGAAGTCTTGCAGTTGTATGCTTGGGTTGGGATTTAATTTTATTAATTATAGGATCCCAATCAGATGGTAAAAAGTGTTCTCGAGTGGCAGCCTAGTATCGGTAGGTGTAGTGTAGGGCAACCCCCCACTAGATGAAGTGACAACCTGGTAATACATGCAGGAAGTCGATGGATGCAGGACTATGCTTTGTGGCATTCCTTGGGGGAGGCCTATGTTCAGCAAAGGACTTGTGAAGAGCTGTGATGATGATGATCATGAAGCAGACGGTAGCACCAAGCCGTCGTATCTATTGAAATTAGGATGTTTTTGGATTTCAATTGCCTCGCGAATCATCTTTGGAAGGAATTGGTGTTCTTTATCTCAAATCTGCAATTCAATGCTAAGACACGGGGTCAAGAGATTTATACTACCTCGGCTGAATATACACATTAAAGTTAGTTAAAGTTACAGCCAATATACGTTCCACTACCATGTGTTAAAATAGGGACTAACATAGCCATATGTGCTTTTTTTGACACATTCTGACTTTTCACAATAGAGTTTAGAGCCCCATATACTTTATTTCCTGCATTCACTCATTGCTTTTTAATAAGGATTTGTTAATAAAATTCTGATACAAATTTAACCATTTGTTTAATACAATACAAACATTTTTATCAACCTATCACCATTAGTATATATTCTTACCTACATACTAAATCTACATTAAATCTATTTTTCATATTTGAAATTTGATAATATAGCTTAACATATATAATTGTTACGAGCTTGAGGTTCGTGACAATAAAAATTGCCGATAAAATTACCTAAATTAACACTTTAATTTACTTTACACAAATTAAAGTTAAAACACTAATAATTAAACACACTAATTCACTTAATTCCGCTCCGAAGCTTCGCTCGTGTCGCCGAGTTCAACTCTGTCTCGATCGCATCTTGCGCCACCTATTTATTTAAATTAGCAAAATATCCGGAATGTTCAAGTAAACACGCGCAAGGTACCGAGAGTTCGAGTATAGATTTTCTAGTTCTTCGGGTGGCGCTGTCGGTCGAAAGATTTGTGATGTCATAAACTGCAACGCTCCCCTCGCTCTCGTTCCTGACACTAGATGGCGCTAGTTGTGTCGTCGACTGGAGCGCGTAACACTGCCCCCTCCTAAGACATGCTCTACCCGAGCATTATCGGTCCCATAATAACGCGCCAAGCGATCCACATGGACGATCTTAGGAGTCCCTCTTGCGCCTTTCTGTATCCGGTAGGTCACATCGTTGATCCTAGTTACAATCCGGTACGGGCCGTCCCATTTAGCTTGAAGCTTAGGAGATTTCCCTTTGCTGTGGACTGGATTGTGCAACCACACTAATGAACCTTCGTTGAACCCTTTATTGTTCATTTTGCGGTCGTACCGGGTTTTCATTTTCTCAGACATTTGCTGGCCCGATTGTCTGACGTGCTCATAAATATCATTCATTTTGTTCCGCAAGTCATTTGCATAATCGGTTATACTGCGTGGGGCATCAGGTGGTATCCCGGTGATCAGGTCCGCAGGCAGCCGTAATTCTCTTCCAAAGTTTGCGAAAGCTGGTGTCACTGCTGGACTTTCGTGAACAGAACTTCGATATGACAACAAAAACGGTTGTATGTGCTTGTCCCAATCTCGTTGCCGATTGTCTACAACTTTTGCCAGGTACCTCTCCAATGTCTGATTAAATCGTTCCACCATTCCATCAGATTGCGGGTGATAAGAAGTCGTTCTTGTTTTATGAGTACCCATAACTCGGCAAGTTTCCTGGAATATTTGAGACTCAAAATTCCTTCCTTGATCGCTGTGAATCTCTAAAGGTACTCCAAAACGACAGAAGACTTCATGAACTAGTTTATCTGCAACTGTTGAAGCTTCTTGATTTGGAATGGCGAAGACTTCTGGCCACTTAGTGAAGTAATCCATCACAACCATGAAATACTTGTTACCGCTTTCACTCTCCGGAAACGGCCCCGCCACGTCAATGGCTATTCTCTCCCATGGTGCACCCACATTGTACAAATTCAATGCACCTCTACTACGAGTCTGAGGTCCCTTCACAGCCGCACAACTTGTACATTTGCGACACCAGTCCTCGACATCGTTTCGACAGTGGACCCAGTAAAACCATTCTCGGATCTTCAGTAGAGTTCGTTTAACTCCCAGATGGCCTCCTGAACAATCGTTATGGTACAGCTGTAGAACATCCGGTACTTTAGCTTTAGGGACAACCATTTGCAAATGACAGCTGTCTCCCCGAACGTTTTCCCATTTACGACACAGAACTCCATCCTGAAGCAGCAAGCTGTCCCACTGGGCCCAATAGCTTTTAGTGGTCGAACTCATCGCTGAGACGTCACTCCACTTGGGCTTGGGAGCACTGGCCTTTATCCATTCCAGAATCGGCTTGATGTCCGGATCTTCCTGCTGTGCATATAGTAAGCTGTCCTTCCACTCGTTGCTGAGGTGGTCTGCCCTGTACATCCTCACGGATACCACTTCCTTACTCTCTTGCCTAGTACAATGTTTGCAATCTTCAGGACAAGGTCTTCTTGACAATGCATCTGCGTTGCCATGAGATTTCCCGCTGCGATGTTCGATCTCAAAGTCGTATTCCTGCAGTAGTTCAATCCACCTCGCAACTTGTCCTTCTGGGTTTTTAAACTGCAATAGCCATTTTAGTGCAGCATGGTCAGTTCGTAAGTGAAACTTTCGTCCCAGAAGATATTTGCTAAAATGCTGTAACGACTTTACCACAGCAAGCAATTCGCGTCTTGTGACACAATAGTTCCTTTCCGGTTTTGGCAATGACTTGCTGAAGTACGCTATCACGACCTCTTGGTCACCAGTACGTTGAGACAACACACCGCCAAGTCCTATATCACTTGTGTCTGTGTCAACTATAAACTCTTTGCTTACATCAGGGTATCCCAAAATAGGTGTCTTGCACAGACGGTCCTTGAGCTCCTGGAATGCGATATTGCAACTTTCATCCCAGCAGAAATGTCGCTTCTCCTCGGTTAGCTTGTGCAGAGGTTTGGCTATATCTGCAAAGTTCTTCACGAATCGCCGGTAATAGGAGCACAAACCCAAAAATGCTCTAACCTGCGTCTTGTCTTTTGGAACCGGCCAATCCTTGACAGCGGCGATTTTCTCTGGATCTGTGCGGATACCTTCTTCCGATACTCCAAACCCCAAAAAGTTAACTTGCCGTTGGAATAGTGAACATTTCATCGGGCTCAACTTGAGGTTGGCACTCTGAATCTTCATAAGCACGCGTTCCAGGTTTTGAAGGTGTTCCTCAAACGTACGGCCCACGATGATGATGTCATCCAAGTAGACCAGACAGGCATCGCCAATTAGCCCGGTAAGTACAAGTTCCATCAGCCTTTCAAACGTTGCTGGAGCATTGCACAACCCAAACGGCATTACTTTGAATTGCCACAGACCCTTTCCCGTCGAGAACGCAGTTTTCTCCTTGTCCTTAGGGTCAATTTCAACTTGCCAGTAGCCACTTTTTAGATCCAGCGTGCTAAACTATTTTACTCCTGTAAGCATGTCCAGCGTGTCATCAATTCTTGGCAAGGGATAGCTGTCCTTCTTTGTAACGTCGTTCAGACGGCGGTAATCAACACAGAACCGCATGCTGCCATCCTTCTTTTTCACCAGCACCACTGGTGAACACCATGGACTAGAGTAAGGTTCAATAACACCATCCTTCACCATTCCTTCAATCATGGTTCCCACTTCCTTTTCACATGCTACCGGCAATCTTCTTGGCCGCTGACGGATAGGCAATTCCTCACCTGTGTTTATTTTGTGTTGAACTAAACCAGTCTTTCCTATGTCAGCATCGTTTGATGAGAATACATCGGCGTACTTGAGTAACAACTTCTTCGCCTTGACCAATTCGTTTGGGGAGAGAACACTGCGACAGTCTTCCAAAAGTGTGGTCACTCTCGTTTCTGCATCCTTGCTGGGGGTCCCACTCGATATATATTGGCACCGATGTAACCAATCCACTTCCTCACAAGTACCAATTAGTGTGCCTTTTTCTATAATCTGGTCCCGGTCGCAAGGGTTCAGCACACGTACTCCTGAGATGTCAGTGGTCCTGACCAAGGTTCGAGCTACATCCTGCCGCACGGCTTCCACTTCCAGTGCATGGGCCAAGGCGTCCTTAAGCGTCTCGTGGTGCCCGAGCCTCACAGCAGCTCTGACTTCCAGGTCGCGGATGCCGTCGATGAATGTCTGCACCAGGTTCCCTTCAATGAGCGCAGGTACAGACCGGTATGCTTTTCGCACCAGCTTCTCCACTTCTAGAGCCCACTGCTGCAGGTTTTCGTTGATGCGCTGCACACGATCTTTAAGCTGCGCACGAAAGACGTGTTCCAGGTGAGCGTCGCCATACCTCGCCTCCAATGCCTCAAGGAGTTGCTCATAAGTCACTTCCTCACCGAGAGCTTCCAGAACTGTTAAGGCCTGGTCACGCAGGCCTAGTGTGAGAGCAGTCATGGCCTGATTTTTATTCCAGCCGTTCGCCTTCATAACAGCTTCGAACTGGATTTTGTAGGCTGACCAGGAAGAGGTACCGTCGAACGGTAGCACCTTGAACCCACGTAGCGAAGGTGTTGTAGCTACTACGGGAGCTGTAGCTCCATCTCCAAGTTTGAGTTCGTCCAGTGATTTCTTCATGTCAGCCATTACGTTGTCAACCCGATTGTTTACTTGGTCGATTCGGGTTTCAGCTTCCGACAATCGGTTGTCATGTTGAGCAACCTTATCCTTCACCTCCTTTATCTCCTTCCCGAAGGTAGCGTGAAGATCCTTCATGAGGAGCATTTGCTCTTCCAACCGACGGGCCTGTTCCTCTTGTCCGCCCCGCAGTTGCTCTTTCAACTGACGGGCCTGCTCCTCCTGTCGGCGAGCCTGCTCCTCCTGTCGGCGAGCCTGCTCCTGCAGCATCACCATCAGAGCACCTAAGTCAGGTGCCACAGACGTAGAAGCTGCTGACGGACCGGCTTCCGTGGCCGGCGGCTGGCCCTCAGACATCTGCGGCGTTGCACCACCAAATCTCCTCTGGTCCGTCTCCTGCTGGCGTTGACTTCGGGTACGGACACCCTCCGTTTCCTCTTTAGGTAAAATCGGCATTATTTTATCCCACTTCTGACACCAATTGTTACGAGCTTGAGGTTCGTGACAATAAAAATTGCCGATAAAATTACCTAAATTAACACTTTAATTTACTTTACACAAATTAAAGTTAAAACACTAATAATTAAACACACTAATTCACTTTGGTGGAGCCACGTGTCTAAGACTGCCGAAGTCTAATTCCCCGGTCGAACCTTAAACCTATTGCGCGAGATATTAACTAAAGTGGACTGTATATGCGGTTGCTTCTACGCTTACGTAAAGGCGACTACTATAGCATGCGGTATAATGCACTCGCTCTTCCCTAAAACTAAACTATTATTGTGCATAATCGCTCAAAAGGAATCCTGCCTTATTAGGAGGACAACAAAATTGGAGCAGGTTAAACTATATAAGGCAGGAACTAATTAAAAGAGTGTTGACTCACCGGGGTTTCTTCTATTTGTGTAGAGCACTATAGCTGCAACTTCTGGAACTTCTTCTAGACAGACGCTCTGGGGCCCCAGGGGTGCGTCGGGAGAGAAGCGTTGTAGTTTCAACGACGACTGCGGTGGAAAGAGCTGTTGTTCCAATTGTGACGGCTCAATATTATTATTAATAAATAATGTTCAATATAAAGGGGCGTCAAAAATAGTTTTAAAACATATATATTAAGCAATTAAGTTAAATTAATAAACATAAAGTTAATATATTTCAGACATTATCCCAATAACATAGCAAATTAAAGGCAAAATTATTGTTTCTCGTAATAAGTAAATTTATTATAAAAATATTTAAAATAAAATAAATAATAGAAATACAAGTCAAAAAATATTATAAAATTAAGTTAAATAACGTTTATAAGATAATTAGAAAATTTGTTAAAAATTGTTTAAGTCATGGGAGGTGTTCGTGTATAAAAGAAAATTTTTCTAAGTTGTGGAAGGAGTTCACGTATAGATGAAATTTTCTAAGTTGTTGAAGGAGTTCATGTATTAAAGAAAATTTTCCTAAGTTATGGAAGGTGTTCACGTATAGACGTCTTGTATGGATGAGGTGCCGGAGATACATACCTGCAGTTGTACATATGTATGGGGTGGTCGGGAGCCCGACTGCCTGAAGTACTGTAGCACAATGACTAGTCCTATATTAGGGACTTATGATATTAAACTCAATGATACAAAAGCAATACTATAGAAGGTCTCCATGATGAATTTGCATTACAATAGTAGGGTCGTGGGTTCGAACCCTATATATGAATGACTTATGAAAGTAAGGTCTATGATTCAAAAGCAATACTATAGAAGGTCTCTGTGATTAATATGCATTACAATAGTAGGGTCGTGGGTTCGAACCCTATATATGAATGACTTATGAAAGTAAGGTCTATGATTCAAAAGCAATACTATAGAAGGTCTCTGTGATTAATATGCATTACAATAGTAGGGTCGTGGGTTCGAACCCTATATATGAATGACTTATGAAAGTAAGGTCTATGATTCAAAAGCAATACTATAGAAGGTCTCTGTGATTAATATGCATTACAATAGTAGGGTCGTGGGTTCGAATCCTATATATGAATGACTTATGAAAGTAAGGTCTATGATTCAAAAGCAATACTATAGAAGGTCTCTATGATTAATATGCATTACAATAGTAGGGTCATGGGTTCGAATCCTATATATACATGACTTATGAAAGTAAGGTCTATGATACAAAAGCAATATTATAGGAGGTCTCCTTGATGCATAAGCATTGTATGGGGTGGTCGGGTGACTGACTGCTCCTAGTACTGTAGCAAAATGACTAGTCCTTATTAGGGACTTGAAAAGGAATATTATGGTGGCGTGTGTGCTGCTTCACGAGCAATTGGTCCGAGGTAAACTTGGACTCGCTAACCGATGTGTCCTAGACATATCATCTTAGTGCCGGTGGTAAGCGGGTTTGTTGTAGCAATACGGCTTTCCTGTGGACATCGCACACCCATACCGTTTGTGGGCGGCGTAGTAGCGCATAGCGAAGCGTCGTCTATCTTTCGGATGGGGATGATGAGTGTGTTTGGTAGCACTTTTAAGTGTAACAGGCATACTCAACTTCATGTCTTAGTGCATTAGCGCTATGATACGTGGAGTTTTGTTCATTGACGTCTTAGTAGCGTGCTACTATGATACGTTAGTGATATTTTTTATATAACAACAATACTAACTTTGTTGCCAAAGTCGATAGGAGTCATGTGGGTGTGTTGTGAGGGGGCGCCGCCCGTATGATAGTTGCATTGATGCTTACTGCTACATGCGGTATTGCGTCTTGTGATGGATCTGCGGGTGTGCTGCGCCTGATTCGACGCTCTCTTGTGGTTCTGGTCGATGGAGGTATACAATTAACATCTTAGTGTCGGTGGTAAGCGGGTTTGTTGTAGCAATACGGCTTTCCCGTGGACATCGCACACCCATACCGTTTGTGGGCGGTGTAGTGCATACAGAAGCGTCGTCTATATTTCGGATTGGGATGATGAGTGTGTTTGGTAGCACTTTTAAGTGTAACGGGCATACTCAACTTCATGTCTTAGTGCATTAGCGCTATGATACGTGGAGTTTTGTTCATTGACGTCTTAGTAGCGTGCTACTATGATACGTTAGTGATATTTTTTATATAACAACAATACTAACTTTGTTGCCAAAGTCGATAGGAGTCATGTGGCTGTGTTGTGAGGGTGCGCCGCCCGTATGATAGTTGCATTGATGCTTACTGCTACCTGCGGTATTGCGTCTTGTGATGGATCTGCGGGTGTGCTGCGCCTGATTCGACGCATTCCTGTTGTTCTGGTCGATGGAGGTATACAATTAACATCTTAGTGTCGGTGGTAAGCGGGTTTGTTGTAGCAATACGGCTTTCCCGTGGACATCGCACACCCATACCGTTTGTGGGCGGCGTCGTAGCGCATAGCGATGCGTCGTCTATCTTTCGGATGGGGATGTTGAGTGTGTTTGGTAGCACTTTTAAGTGTAACAGGCATACTCAGCTTCATGTCTTAGTGCATTAGCGCTATGATACGTGGAGTTTTGTTCATTGGCGTCTTAGTAGCGTGCTACTATGATACGTTGGTGATATTTTTAATATAACAACAATACCAGCTTTGTTACCAAAGTCGATAGGGATCATGTTGGGTGTGTTGTGAGGGGGCGCCATCCGTATGATAGTTGCATTGATGCTTACTGCTACTGGCGGTATTGCGTCTTGTGATGGATCTACGGGTGTGCTGCGCCTGATTCGACGCTCTCTGTGGTTCTGGTCGATGGAGGTATACGGGTGGTGATGTCTGCTGGGATGTATGGGGGACCTTGGAATGGTGTAAGCCCGACGATAGTCGTATTGATGCTTGTTGCGTTCTGCAGCATTACTTCTCTGCGATGGTTGTTTGGTGGGACGCTATTCTCAATGGCGCTCTCTGCGTCTTGGTTTGACTCACACCTAAGTAGCTTTGCCCAAGTCGGGTCCCTTCATTGCGGGGCTGCAGACTGTCTGCCCTCCACGATGTTTTATATAACAACATAATATTATCTCTCTGTAACTTTCCCACCTTTGAATGATTGAAGGCAACTTGTTGGTGGGTGAGACAAACATGATCGAAAATGCATTTACTCAACGTCAGTGACACAAACCCTTTCTGATGGCGAATTATTACTCTTATCTTATAACTGCCTTTTGGCTATATCTGCCATTGTATTGGTTGGTGGAGCATATGTGTCGACCTCATGCGGGTGGTAGCTGGCGGGAGGATCTGAGGAGACTCTCAAGGCTGCGGCCGAAAGCTGCACAACGTGGGACCCCATTCCCTTGAGGTGAGCAGTAGTCTCATGACACGCTCTGCGGCTAGTAGCCGTGCTGATCATGCAATTGGTGGTGATGCCATACACTTACATCACGTCTGCAGGAGCGGCGGTCTGGCAGGTGGTGGCGCTCACGGAGGGTTTACAGCCAGTGTGCCTATTTGCCTAAACCGTGTGACGTACATTCACTGTGGCTGGATTCGTTCGTATTCTGTATGGCGTTTACACGCATTGACATGCGCGACTTCGGTCGATGTTTGTGCTTACGCACTAACAAGGGGCCAAGCCTCTTTTACTGGTTCGCCAGTTATTTTGCTGTGGACTACGGTCCAGTTCCCGAATTAGCGTTCCCTTCGGGGGGAGTGCATCAAAATGGTTGGCGCTCACCGTGCACGGCGTGTGTGAGGCCGTGTACCTCCCCTACATTTTTTTAAATAAATGTAGGAGAGCGAAGCCCTTGTATCGGGTATTTTTGTATAAATATATTGTGAGCCTTTTCCAAGCGGGAAGGGATTAATAATAATAAATTAATAATGTAAACCTGATACAAGTGGAATAGGGACGTTTTATGTTCTTAACCTTTTTCGAGCCCTGTCTTCGTGAACGGGGTTCACTTAGCTTATTAGGCACTACCAACAGCTTTCAATTGCTCTAGTGAATATTCATTCTTCCAAAAGACACCTAAAAGAACTAAGTTACAAACAAACACAACGTAAATATGGGTCCTAACTAAGACGATCACGCCAAAAGATTACAAACGGCCTATTATTAAACCTTTAGAGAGATCATTTTAGAAAGATCTAAACATAGTTTATTAATCCTGGTCACATATATATAATGTTATTGAAAAGGGGATATTTTTAATATTATTAAATTTTTATTTTGCAATACAATAGAGGGGGGGGGGGGATCGTTACACAATGACTGGCGCGGTGGGAAGAGAGCGCGCAACGGTCGCGCGTGTCTTATATGTCCTCGGCTCCGATGATTACGTGACATTCTAGAATCATCTTCTTGCCCCTCCCACCCCACCACCCCAATGTGTCGATAGGAGGGTACGAATGATATCGTTTTCGGAAAGGAACAAGCGGCTTGGCACCTCTACCGTCAAATATAATAATACGAATGGTTTTCCGCGCAACCATCTCCCCTGCCCTTGAAGGATTTCCTTCAAAATTAACTAATACAACTAGAGCTAAGATCAACTAACAAA
Source organism: Parnassius smintheus behrii (assembly GCA_036936625.1). Taxonomy (NCBI): domain Eukaryota; kingdom Metazoa; phylum Arthropoda; class Insecta; order Lepidoptera; family Papilionidae; genus Parnassius; species Parnassius smintheus. The sequence continues at coordinate 32,432,143 of JAUPFT010000019.1, read as the reverse complement.
ATAACTAACTAACGCTAAGATTAATTAAATTCAACTACAATTTAATCTAGAAAGCTAATTTAAATTATGGAAGAGGCAGGGGGCACAAACGGACAACCGGGCGCAAGTAAGACCCAACCGTGGTCTTAACGCGAGCTATCCTAACTACTCCGTCGGAACCGGGAAAGACCTCTTCGACAATTCCTAACGGCCAGTGGAGAGGCGGCGTATTCTCTTTGGTGAGCACAACTACAGTTCCTACAGCTAAAGGCTCAGTTGCTGTGTTCCATTTTTGTCGAGACTGCAAAGTATGCAAGTATTCCATCCTCCATCGTTTCCAAAACGATTGCACTAACCGATCTAATAATTTGTGGCGTGCGGAAATGCTAAGTCTGTTCTCATCCATATCTGCGGCTGGCAAATACTTTAAAGGCGTTAAATTCAAAAAATGTGCTGGAGTTAGAGCCAGCGGTTCCGAGGGGTCACTAGACAACATACGACAAAGTGGGCGACTATTCATTACGCATTTAATTTGAGCGAGCACCGTACTTAGCTCTTCGAAGGACAAAATTTGATCTCCTATTACTCGGTATAAATGACTCTTTAGACTCTTGATATTAGTCTCCCAATTGCCCCCAAAATGACTCGCGGCTGGGACGTTCAGAGACCACTCAATGCGGTTCTCGGCTAGAATGTGAGCAAACTCCGAATTATAATACTTGCTAGCTAAGAGCTCATGTAGTTCCGATAGAATACGTTTTGCACCGACGTAGTTCGTACCGTTATCCGAATACAATCTACTTACAGGGCCACGGCGGGAAAGAAATCTTTTAAATGCACCCATAAAGCCTGCTGTGCTTAGATCACCAACGAGTTCTATATGCACCGCTCGAGTAGTTAGACATACGAAAATGCAGACGTAAGCCTTTGTGGATCTTATACCACGCCCGCGAGTGAGCGTGACCTTAAACGGACCAGCGAAATCAGACCCGGTGTGCGTGAAGGGCTTTACTGATTGTATTACTCGACAAGATCTAAGTTCCGCCATTTCCGGAAATGACGGCTTGGGGCGTGCCCGAAAGCAAGCTATACATCTGTGCACCCGATTGCGTATTAAACTACGTGCAGAAAGAATCCAATAATTCTGACGCAAAATCGACATCAACAAGTCGGGGCCAGCGTGCGAGTTCAATTTATGATGGTAATCGACTAATAAGTTCATAATATGATCTTTACGCGGTAAAACAATAGGGTGCCGTTGGTCGAAACTCAATTGCGAGTTGGACAAGCGTCCACCTACCCTTACAATCCCATCCTGTAAAAATGGCTTAAGGCGTTGAAAGGCGCGACTACAAGCTCTATTCGATTGTAATCTTCTAATTTCTTCAGAGAAGTGCGCACGCTGAAGTTCACGTAATACTAGCGACTCGGCATAGTTGTAATCGGATGCTAAGACATACGAACGTCGCGGTAACAGCTTCGCGAATCGACAAACGTAAATTACGCTACGCAATAATTTCGACCAAGAGGACAAGCGGTTCGCCAAAGCAATGATTGGAGAAACCTCGCTCGAAACGTTCGCCACTAGAGCGTGTCTCTTCTCTTCCGGCGGTTGTGACACTGACGAAGGTTCGAAATCGGTTATTGGCCATTGCGAGGGATCCAAGTGAACCCAAGCAGGTCCGTGGAACCAAAGCGGGTGGTCCATTATTTGCATCGGGGTGAGTCCACGGGATAGACAATCGGCGGGGTTTTCCGTACCGGACACGTGATAAAAGTTCCGCGTTTCTAACTCGTCTTGTATCTTGGCCACTCGGTTCGCAACAAACGTATCCCAACGGTGGGGTGAAGAATGAACCCAGCATAAGGCGACGGTGGAGTCGGAAAAGGCAAATATCCTTTCTATGTGAACTCTATCCCTACATGCGCTGATAACCGCGGTAATAAGCTTGGTGAGTACTAATATTGCGCAAAGCTCTAAGCGCGCCAGAGAGACAACCTTACGGGGGGAGACTCTCAACTTAGAACTAATGAGGCTAATCGAATTTCTACCATTATTCTGGACGTGGAAATATACAACGCCCCCGTAAGCCTTCTCGCTGGCGTCTGCAAACCCAACGACCGTTATGGCGCTATTCCTATCTACGTTTATATGACGCGGTATTTTAATTTCTCTTAATAAAGGAAGTTCCTCTCTAAAGCGCTGCCACAACCGAACAATGCTGTCAGGCGGCGAGTCATCCCAGTCGCATTCCAATAACCAAAGTTGTTTAATTAAAAGCTTAGCGTATAATACCACTGGAGCTACGAAACCCATGACGTCCCATAATCTAGCAACGCATGACAGTATTGTGCGCTTTGTGCATTTCTCTACGGGCGGATTTACCTTAAGGCTAAACACGCCGGACTCTGGTGACCAACACAGACCGAGCACCTTGTGTGTATCAGAATCGTCGAATTCCTTTATCGCCGAAAGACGGTGTGATAGTGGGATTGTATCCAAAACCGGACGCGAATTACTAGTCCACTTCACAAGATCGAATTGACCCGATTTCATGAGCCTTATAACCTCGGCGGTGGTTAGGGTTGCCTCCTCCACGCTATCGACCGAGTACACAAAATCATCCATATATAATCCGCTCTCAATTGCCCTCTTAGCTTTAGGATAAGAGGGACCTTCATCGTGAGCGAGCTGTCTCACCGTGCGTAACGCATGAAATGGGCTCGACTTTAAACCAAAACAAACGCGGTTAAATTCAAACACCATTAGAGGTTCCTTTGGGTTGAAACGATATAAAATGCGTTGGAATCTACGGTCGCATTCACGGACCCCTATGCAAAGAAACATTTGGCGAATATCGGCGGATAGTGCTATACTAAACAAACGAAAATTGACTATTATATTAAATAAACTGCCCTGTAAATTTTGCCCACTATAGAGGATATCGTTAAGCGACAGGTGAGTGCTAGTTTTAGCACTAGCGTCGAGCACTACACGTAACTTAGATGTAAGTTTGTCCTCTCTAATGACTCCGTGGCGTGGTATGAAATACGACGGTGTGTCTTCGTAGTAATCTAATTTCGAAGCCACAAGTGATATGTAACCTTCTCTTATATATTCGTTAATGACGCCGTCGTAAGCTTCCTTTAACTGGGGTGAAGGGAGCATCCTACGCTCCAAGCTGTAGAAACGTTTTTCCGCCATTTGACGCGAATCGCCGAGAGATAAAACATCTCCTTTAAAGGGTAGCGCTACACTATATCTACCGTCGCGATCACGAACGGTCGTGCGGACGTAAATTTCCTCGCATAACCTATCATCTGAGCTAGCTATGGGTGGGACGTTCACCTCCTCCATCTCCCAAAATTTGCGGACTAACGACTCGAGCGGTTCGACAGCCATACCACAATAAGAGGTTGCCGAAATACTATCTATGATGGGGGCGGAGCCAAGGATCACATAGCCCAATACGGTTTCCAGTGCGTAAGGCGCGGTATGCGAGGAGTTGCCCCTGACCTTATTGTTTAACAAAAGATGAGGGAAAAGTGATGCTCCAATGAGCATGTCTATGTTTCCAGGAACGGCGTAAGTGTCGTCCGCCAGAGTCAAATTCTTAAATTCAATCATTGCCGAGGTATCAACCGAAACGGTTGGCAACCGTTCAGTGACCCTATCTACCACTAGTGCATTTATATCAAAGTTAACATTACGATCTATCCGAGAATAAATTTTTAAATTTATATATCCCTGGGTCGTCTTACTGGTACCTCCGATGCCTTTAATTACAGGACATGAAAGTGACCTATTTATTACTAAGCCTAAGCGCTGACAACATTGTCGCGTTATAAAGCTATTTTGGGCTCCGCTGTCCAGCAGTGCACAGACGCTTTGTTCGTTTCCACGCGAATCCCTAACCAAAATACGTGCCGTACCCAGTAACACGGTTGAAGGAGGTTGTGCTCCCGTATTTGCCAATGAGCACAGAGCGACATCACCAGGTCGACCGCTAGAATCGTTGACCTTAGTAGGGGCGAATTCCCTGTCCGCTTTACTTGACGCCGCTATGTTGCTATTTTCAAAATGTAATAGCGTGTGATGTTTCCTGGCGCACTTGCTACATACGGAACTCGAATTGCATTTTGCAACTAAATGCTTATCGCTTAAGCAGTTCAAACATAGGTTGTTTGTCTTTACTAATTTATAACGCTCGCTTGGTGAATATTTACGAAAAGTCGCACAATTATATAAATTACCGTATTTATCTTTACATACTATACAAGTATGCTGGAGTGATGTTGGCGTAGCGGTTACGTAAGTTAACGACCCTGCTATTTTAGATGGTTGAGTCTGTCTACGGTCGACGCACATTTTAATCTCCTGTATAACGTTCGCTAATGAATGAAAGGAAGGCATCTCCGAGCTACGATGCTCCATTTCAAACGCACGCACGGTGTCGGGGTCTAATTTCTTTAATGCAACATGGAGAAACACCACGTCCATAAGATCATTAAATTTCAAATTCTTAAGTGCAGCCACCGATGCCACAAATTTATCTAGAAACTGCTCTAAGCCGTTGATGTTCGCGGATGATATAGATTTAAGATCGAATATCTGGTTCAAATATTCGGAAGCTAACATTCTCCTATCTTCATATTTAGTTTTAAGCGTTTCGAATATTAATAGGTAATTGTTTGCTGTAGGTGTAAAACCAGAGCAGATCGACTGTGCCCTGCCACTAAGTTTACTAATTAAGTAATATAATTTTTCGGCGTCCGATAACGATGGGTTATTGTGTATATTGTTTTGAAAACTACTGAAGAAGAAGGGCCACGTCTTAATATCACCATTGAATACCGGAATATCTATTGGCGGCAACCTAATCGAGTCGCTTGGACGTACCTGTTTTTCCGGCTTTGCTTCGTTTTGAGATAGGGATCTCGCTATTTTTTTCACGCGACACAACATATCTTCGAATGCCAGTAGCGGTTGGTAGTTCACTATGTATTTCGGGTCGATTTGTAATTCCAAATGATTAATTTGGTCTAATATTTTTTCGCAATCTATTCGTAAAGAATCTATCGTTTCGATTTCATTCAAAAAGGTTTCCCGCACTGCTTCTATATGAATGTTGTTTATATAATCACTTATATTCTGCATACGCGAAAAGAGTATGTCCCTCTTGGCATAAAGCGTTTTAATTTTGATTTCACTTCCACTAACTGCCATTTTAAACTATTATAATAAAGTTATATCAATCACAATTAATCTCACAACGCACAAACAATGAAGGATGGACACTCGGTATGCCGTATTACGTAATTAAATCGAACACCTGCGCAGCGAGTCGAGGTGACGCGTCATTTGCACTCAATAATTTTATCAAGATTGTGGGTAAGCGTATCAAACGGTTCCTATTACACTGTTTCAATTATTTAATAGGCTTTAAATTTAATCAAATACGAGCGCTATAAAACGAATAATTCTGTTTGCGAGTACCTAATCAAAATTTAAATTTAAGCGAACACTATTTAAGTCTATTCCATAAATTAGAGTGCATTATCTAATTAATTAATTCAACAATTCGACCAAAATCCTGCCGAAGTGACCATAAAATGGTGGAGCCACGTGTCTAAGGCTGCCGAAGTCTAATTCCCCGGTCGAACCTTAAACCTATTGCGCGAGATATTAACTAAAGTGGACTGTATATGCGGTTGCTTCTACGCTTACGTAAAGACGACTACTATAGCATGCGGTATAATGCACTCGCTCTTCCCTAAAACTAAACTATTATTGTGCCAAATCGCTGAAAAGGAATCCTGCCTTATTAGGAGAACAACAAAATTGGAGCGGGTTAAACTATGTAAGGCAGGAACTAATTAAAGGAGTGTTGACTCACCGGGGTTTCTTCTATTTGTGTAGAGCACTATAGCTGCAACTTCTGGAACTTCTTCTAGACAGACGCTCTGGGGCCCCAGAGGTGCGTCGGGAGAGAAGCTTTGTAGTTTCAACGACGACTGCGGTGGAAAGAGCTGTTGTTCCAATGACTGGCGCGGTGGGAAGAGAGCGCGCAACGGTCGCGCGTGTCTTATATGTCCTCGGCTCCGATGATTACGTGACATTCTAGAATCATCTTCTTGCCCCTCCCACCCCACCACCCCGATGTGTCGATAGGAGGGTACGAATGATATCGTTTTCGGAAAGGAACAAGCGGCTTGGCACCTCTACCGTCAAATATAATAATACGAATGGTTTTCCGCGCAACCACACTTAATTCCGCTCCGAAGCTTCGCTCGTGTCGCCGAGTTCAACTCTGTCTCTTCTTCTTCTCCACCTATTTATTTAAATTAGCAAAATATCCGGAATGTTCAAGTAAACACGCGCAAGGTACCGAGAGTTCGAGTATAGATTTTCTAGTTCTTCGGGTGGCGCTGTCGGTCGAAAGATTTGTGATGTCATAAACTGCAACGCTCCCCTCGCTCTCGTTCCTGACACTAGATGGCGCTAGTTGTGTCGTCAACTGGAGCGCGTAACATAATCAAAAACGTATTGATTATATATCAAATGATAAGACTATGAAATTAAAATCTTAAAATTATATCTTCAGTGAACCAAAAATCTGTTTCTTTTACAAAAGTAATTAAAAGAAAACAAATAAATTTAAAATCACATTAAAACATTTATAAAATTAAATGAAAGTCTTATTTTAAATTACAGCAATGCTATTGTTGTTGTATTCTGTTTGGAAAATTTAAAACAATGATATTAAAACTCTCAATTGTCCTGGCTATTTCGGACATTACATTTGACTTGACTTTATTTTCAGATGCTCCATATATTGATCATTTCTTGTTGATAGAGTGTTGTTGCTTGGGGAATGTGGTATGGAATTAAGTTGTGATTCTGAAATGAAAATAAATATTTGATAACATCCCATCTCTGTAGAGTAATGTATTATAAATCAATTTGACAAAATTAAGGTCGAATATTTGAATTAGAAGTTTTAATCCATCACAAGCCATTAGGATGTTTAAGATTTATTGAAACATTTCGCTACACTAAAGAATAACACATATGACATCAATTTATGTAAATTATTGCAATAAAAAAATGATGGATTACCTTTTTACCGCTTGAGTGTAAGGCACACATATTGCAAGTTCCTTATTTTTATCGAACTGTAGGTAGGGGCTCGACCAAGTCCACTTTCTATGTGGCCGTATCTAGAAGATAAAGTTCATCATAAAGAGTCTCTTTTCTCCATGAAATCAACCAGCTGTAGGTCCATTTGGTGCCGTGGCCCTAGCCTATACATTAGATATTCCTATAAAAATAAAATAATATTAAAATGTCTGTCTTTAAAAGTGAGTAAAAATATAGTTATTATTATTATTAGATGCCACACAACAATATTGAGAAGTTAACGAATCAACATTGTTATTTGTAATAACTAAGTAGTGAGAAAGATTAATTGTAAATTGAGTCTTCAAAAGCAACATTTGACCACCTGTGACCGCTATCAATCCCTAGTTTAATGTTGTTCAACAGGCGAAAAATTGCTTTTTTTCTGTGCCCAAATTAAAAAACATATCTACTTATAAAATTCTTAAAAAAACATTGTTATACTTACTTTAGCCTATTCTTGACCATTATTATTTATTTTGTTCCTCCTAATTAGCTAACAGTGCCCATTTCGTCTGTTTCATATGATGCTTAATTGCGTTAATGCGGTAATGAACTATTTCAAACTGTTTATAGTTATACCCAAAATGAAAGGTATATTACTAATTCACTGTACACATACTTAAAAAGCACTTCACCTTTAAACTTAAAAAGAGTTCTTCGAAAGTTGATATTTATTTACTTTGTTTCATGATCGTCGTGATAACAATTTTTTTCTGACAACAAAAAATGAGACAAAGACATGCTCCTATACAGCCTTATAATTAATTTAAACTCGCAAATATAGCGTTTTTTTATAAGAACTGTATGAAAAGATGTTATGGTTGACGAATTACACCATTTATTAAGTATTTTTACTACTTAAACGCTCGTTTATGATAGTTACAAAGGGTTTATTATGACTTTACCGGTTTAACGATAAATAAAACATGCCTGTTGCTAAGAGTAACGCAGCTAACTTCATGTGGTACAATAAAATTGTTGGCCAATCCGAGCGCTATTCCGATTTCAATCCAATGTTGTAAAAATTGTTTTCAAGAGTACGCTTATTTGTCAACATTGGATTGAAATTGAGATTGGATCGTAATTGTTATTGGATTCAAGAGTAAGCTAGCTGATGTAGTGACGGGGACGATCTTGTACGTGTTCACAGATTGCGGACTTCCCGGAGCAGCGTGATTCTTCACATCAGCTATATATGTACTTTAACGCAGGTTTTAATTGAAATTTTAGTTTGTCCTATGTAGGAGAAACCACATTCACAGTCAAGCTTGTACACTTCTGCATCTTGCAGAGGGACATTACACTTGACTGATGGTAAAACTGATCAATCTTCTTCGGCGCCTTGAAGTATGTTTTAATGGAAGCGTGCTTCAAGATGTAGACAACCTTGTCAGTGACTTCTCTGATATATAGCAGTACAACAGGTACACGCTCAACTGTGGCCGGCTTCATTTCGTTCTCTGTGACGTAGGTGCGGGACTCGATGCTTGTAGTCATGCAAAACTTCAAGCAAGTTCGTGATGGAACTAGGGCAGCCAGGTGTTTACTGTCACAGATCTCTCGTGCTCTTTGAAACAAAGATTTACCCACTGTAGCTAACCGTGAAGGATAGTGGAGAGAATCACCGTCTAAATATCTATCTGTATGGGTCTTTTTTCTATACACAGTATGGGATCCTATAAATAATAAAATTACATCCCAACCCAAGCATACAACTGCAAGACTTCAAGAAATGTAAGTTCATACTACGTAGATCGGAACAAAAATTCATCATTTTAATCTATGGTAACCGCGGTTAACTATGACAGCTGGACGTTGAACATGTAAAGTGCTTGAAACGTCGGGTATATAAAAAAGTTAATATACGCGATAAAGTCCGTAAAAACTTGTGTTCTTTAAATGAGAAAAGGAAGCTGACCAAGGGAGTGCAGCTTCTTCATAACAGCGGTTCACACGGCGCGGTTTTCCAAGGCTTCTGTACGAGACTGCGGGTTTGAAGAAAATGAACTGCCCACAATACAGCCCAGATTTAGCCCTGAGTTACTACTTTTTATTCCCGAACTTAAAAAGACCTTCGGGGAAAGCGATTTGCTGACGATAATGATCTCAAGTCAACTGTGAATGAGAATTTTTCAGGCTAAGACGAAGAACAGTTTTTCAAAGGGAATAGAAAGGCATTTTTCACTAACGACTCATGTCATGGGAGACTATATTGAAAAATAAAAAAAATCATAGTTTTATCTTTTTTCTAATATACCCTTCCAAGAATACATTAAATGGACCTCATGTAGATGTAACTCACCTCTTAGGTGGTTCAAATCTTTAAATATACTTAAGATCGTAAGCTGCAGCTCTTTTGCAAATTAATCAATCAGCTCACATATATTTAAATACTACTCACTTAAAATAAACAGGTAATTGAGTTATTATCCACCGTTAAGGGGATAGAGTAAGTCAGCTCAAATTCTAATTTCGTCCCCACTTGCCCGCGCGTCGTATGCTATGTACCGACATGTTTGTAATCACTAATATTATAAGTAGAAAGGTCGTTAGACACTTATTTCATTAGGTTTATCAAAGAGTCAAGTATTATTACAGTCTACGAGACATGTTATCTAAATCATCAGGGTTTTTTTTATAGAAGAGGAGGAAAACGAGCATGCGGCTCACCAGGTGTTAAGTGACTAATGCCGCCCATGATCAACGGCAACACCAGGGAAATTGAAGAAAAGAGTAAGCTCTTTTTTTGAACGTCCCCTAGGTCCTATGGGTCCGGAAAAATCGCCGGTGGTAAACTATTCCACAGAGAGGTCGTACGCGGAAGAAAACCCCTTCTGAAACGTACAGTGGTGGACCACCAAGCATCCAGATGGTGCGGATGATATCAGGACGTTTGCCGCGTAGTGCGTTCACAAAATTTGGCGGTCGGATTAATCATCCGAACAATTCCTGAGAGCACTCTTTTTTCTCTCATCTCTTCGTAGCGCCGGTGAATCGAGCTGATCGGAAAGTACTCGGTCGTCGACGATTCGAGCCGCTCTGCGCTGGATGCGGTCAAGTGGAGGGAGCTGGCACTGGGGAGCCCCAGCCCAGAGATGGGAACAGTATTCCATGTGCGGCCGAACCTGCACCTTGTAAAGTTGCAGACGGTGTGCCAGCATGAAATACTGTCCCGCTCTACTGAGCACGCCAAGCTTTTTTGAGCCCAATTTGGCCTTCTCTTCCAAGTTACCACGGAACTGCACGTCACTCGATATGTCGACGCCGAGGATTACGATACTGGCTGACAACCAGGTTCAACGACAAATGGGTTCTTTTTAGCGGTTAACGCGCAAACTTGTGTCTTCTGGGGGTTAAACTGGACTAGATTTAGTCGCCCCCAATCCGAGACTTTGTTAAGCAAAGACTCGACTTCAGACGCAAATTTGTCCCGGTACTCGGAGACGTTTTTCCAAGAAATATTGGCACGGCCGGTGTACAGAGCATCACCAGTGCTGTCATCTGCATAGCAGTGAATGTTACGGGCTTGCAACAAATCATTGATATGCAGAAGAAACAGCGTTGGTGATAGCACGCAGCCTTGTGGAACACCAGCATTAATAGGCTTGTAATCGGAGCTTGCACCGTCTACAACGACCTTGATGCTCCGATCTGCAAGAAGGCTGGTGATCCACCGTGAAACCGTATTGGCGATCACTAATCAGCTGGTGATCCTCAAGTTATCTCATGAGCTGGCAGTTTACAATGGACTCCATTGTTTTGGAGAACAAGAAGGTGATGGCGATAGGCTTGTAGTTGAACGGGTCTGAGTGGTCGCCTTTTTTAAGGATCGGGTGGACAAAATCCGTCTTTCATTTCCATGAGATTGGGACTACGCCTAGGGAGTAGGAGTACCGGAAAAGACGCGTTAAACCGGTGCTAACTCTGGAGCACACGTCCTCAGCATAAATGGGGGGGTTCCGTAAGGCCCACTCGACTTGTGGATGTCCAGGGAGAGGAGGGCTTTGCGAACCGAGCGCTGTGTGAACTTAACCTCCAGCATGGAGAATTCACACCGAGGGATGGTCGGTGGCGTACTCCCCCCGTCATCGAGAGTCGAATGGACACAAAGAAAGAGCCTAGCAGATCGGCTTTCTCCTTTACGGTATGGGCCAGTGAGTTGTCCTCACAGTGAGATGGCTAACAGAAATTCCCCTGGATAGCCTTCGCGAGAGACCAAAATGGAAGGATTCCAGAAGGAAGACGAACTAGTTTCTCGCCGAATCTGCTTATGTGATCTGACTTTGCCCTGGCAATGACTCTTTTGAAGGACCTGGAGGTGGAATTATACTTCGTTTTTAGAGCACTGCTGTTTACATCTCGGGAAGTTGATGCGTCAGCCCAGGTTTGGTAGCACTTCTGCTTATAACATGATGGTATTTTACAAGAGAGACCAATCCGTGGCTGAGATTTGCCTCTGATGGGCACCACAGAGGAAGGAATAAAAAGTACCATACCTTGAAGTACCACATCAGCGACAGAATCCGCAACAACGTTGGGATCGTCCGGTGAGTAAAAAACCCGCCCCCAAGGATAGGATGCAAAGAAAGACCGCATCCTATCCCAATCGGCTAACCTATAGTGCCAAACACGGTGACAGCCTGCAGAATGTAACTACGATTTCCGCGTGAGTGGCACTACATTCCGGACAAGACAATGGTCCAAAGAGCCTAATGGGACATCGACGGAAATCTGATACCGTCCAGGTGAGAGGTCAGCTGAAGCTGCAAAAGGGACCTTGCATGATCCTCCACATCTGGAATCCGCGTGGGCGAAGTAACCATTTGTGTCAGACCATATGCCAAGGCAAAATCATGAACAGATCTCCCCGCATGATCAGTTAAACGTGAACCAAGCCCTCTGCGGAGGGGATCTGCTGTAGCAACGAACCTGTAGCCATTTAGACGTGATCGAAGAGTCGGTCTGCTTCGGCATTACCGCTATGGGACCTATAGAGGCAACCGTAGACGCGCAGATGGTCGTCGCTGTCTACGCGTAATCAAAGAATGGATAGGTCTTAACCTTTAAGACTGCCGAGGCGTCTTGAGCAGATATCCTCTCTGACGTGAACGCAAACTCCAGCTCGAGGCACAAAGGAGTGTTCCAGATTGTACACCGGGCAGGAGAGATACGAGACATCAACCGGAGAGGACACCTGCGTCTCGCTCGGAAAGAGCAGAGCCGGCCTCGCCATCTCAAGATGGTAGTGGACGGCGTTTAGGTTAGAGTGAAGTCCCCTGATATTGTAAAAATTCACGGATAGCGTGGCAGGGGTCGCCTTGGTCTTGTTGCTCCGTTTGCCCCGAGCAGTTGTAGTCTTAAGGGTGAAACGCATCTGAATCTTTCTTTTTTTGAAGTTGTGGTAGGCTCTTTTTACGCTAATTGAGGCATTCCATCATAGTCCTCAGAGGTGACAACACACCCGCACCTTGTTTCTTAATCGAGGATATATGATTATGTCTATAAGTTACAGCATCCATTGACCATAAGGTGGACGGTGTGCTCGTTTGTCACCCTTATTCTATGAAAAAGGCACTACCTATCAGTTGAATTATAAGATCGTTTGTCATTCTAATATTAGTACCCGGTTGACCGAGCTTTGCTCGGTATTTTTCGCTCAGTTTTTTTTTTGATTCGTGTGTTTTGGAAATTATATTTAGATACAAATTACATACTGATGAAATACGAATAATATTTTTTGATCGTAGCGACGTAATAGAAAAAACTGAACGGGTTATTGAATAAAAAATCATGAGTGCAATTAGTTTAATTTAAATTTTCGTGTTTTTAAAAAATACTAAAAAATAGAATTTCTCAAAAAGAAAGGAACTTGAAAAAAAATTAAGAAAAGTCGGTCGGACGGTCAGTGGTATTACGATTTTGTGACCGCCTAATATACCAATTAAGCTATTTGTAGAATAAGAAGGTAAATTTTGACAGTTTGTTAATGATAATAAACTGTCAAAATTTACCTTCTTATTCTAACGATATTGTAGCAGTTTTTCACGTATATATATATATATATATATATATATATATATATATATATATATATATATATATATATATATATATATATATATATATATATATATATATATATATATATATATATATATATATATATACCTTGTAGCTTGTAAACGAGCAATTCTTGTATATACGTATACACAAGAACTGCTCGTTTAAAGGTATAGGATAAAAAATTCTGGATCACGCTCTCTGGACTACGGACTTAGGGTAACTAATTGTTATAATAGCATATCGAGGCAGCTTTTATTCCAAGCAAACGTATTCCTCTGTTTTCAGCAAATAGTTTCTTATAATACAATTTATACCTAATACAGCCACATTATCTGGCATCTGAATAAACTGAAATTTCGCAGACATATTAAGAAACGGTGTCTATGTCGCAGCCAACTAGTTAATAATTAGCCTGTCAATCAACAGTCTAGGCTTAAGCCTAGCCTTTTTACTAAACGGCATCGTTCAACTAGCGGCCGGAATGATATTCATTCGTTAAAATATATTCTTTCAAAATATTGCAGCCACAATATGCTTTTAGACTGCAACTAAAATCTCAAGAAAGACGATTATTTAAAAATATTGACTCTACTTATAAACACTGTCCTTCCTTATCTTATCAGCCTTTTGGACCCACTGTATCTCTATCTGTACTTAACAAAACCTCATCATTATTAGGCTATGGCGATAACTCTAGTTCAACTGTGGATATCTTCGTTTCTTAAGTCTATCACGCAGAGAAATTCGAACATAGCCCTCTCCGCAGCTTGCTGAGTGACCTTGAGCTTCCTTTTACAGCCAGCAGTGACGGACTTCGTCTCAGATACAATCATGGTTTCAAATTTCGAGGTAAGCCTGACAAGGAGATGTGTCCTAACGTTTCTCCCGAACGCTGTCTAGCCGAGTTGAATTCGTCAATTGACCTTTCGGTCAAAGTTGGACTTACTTAGTCCTACTATTTGTCCCAAGTAAATATAGATGTAAACAACTTCGAGCTTAGTGCTCCCAAAAACTATGACATAGACCTTACACATGACTTTGGTTTTGTTCATGTTCGTCTTAAAACCTAAACGTTGGAAGACACTACTCAGCTCATTGAGCACAGGGCTTATGTCCTCCAGTGATTCTGCCCTAAAGACTACATTGTTGGCAAAGGGAAGGTGAGTTATGTACTCACCATTGACTTTCGCATTCACTCGCATAGTCTATATGGAGGAAAGTCCCCAAGTGGCGGACACCTCATGTTTTCAGGAAATGAAATAAAAACCACTTCGAAAATGTTATTTTATTTATTAATTAGTTAAGCCAACCCACTTTAAAATCAACATTCATTTACACAAATGCGACTTCTACATAAAACATACTAAAAAATAAAAATGAAACTTCGGTAAAAGAAATGCAATCGCTGGAAGTTGCACCTGGTACCGGACGGACTTCACTTTGAATCTCTAGCATCGGAAATTTTTAAAACATCCGGCATCATTTGCATAAATATCGTCGTCTGATCATTCAGAAATTTCTACACATACTTGATAAGCCCATCCATGGCATCTGCAGCATTCTCTAATCTTCGTCGTAGTCTTTTAAGCACACTACGTAAGTATTTCTTCCAACTTCAGATATCTCAGTAAGTGACTGCTTTTTGTTAGCTTTATCTCCACTTTTTCTCTTGACATTTACTCCTTTGGCTTGTTTGCCCTTTTGTTTACTTCTTTCTTTGGCCTTCACATCTTTAGTTAGTTGCCCGCTCTCTTGTTTTGCTATTTTAAATTCAGTTTTCTCCAAGAAAAGCTAAGCTAGCGTTCTTTGTTCGTGCTCGATGGTGTCTCTCTAAGGATCTTTGGTTGCAACGTAATTTCTTCTCCACGGTTCGATGTCTATATCTTATCATGTAGAATGCTTTGTGGGATTTTGACCCAACGAAGCTACTCCCAAACCCAGTTCTTTGAACAAAATTTGATCTATCGCAGATTGTAAACTTTTTTGGTTCCATGTTCCTTTCTTATTCTGCTCTTCCATTTCACCCTTTATCTGGTCTTTTGTTCTCTGAAATGACTTACAAAGATTACTACAATAAATACAGATATATACAAGAAAAAACATTTTATTCACTGTCCGGCGTTAAATGACTACTTTGTGTCCGGTACTAGGGGACAGGATAATGCAAAAATTACGTAATCTATACCGAATCCATTTTAAAAGTTGCCAAATTTTTTTATAGACTACGAATAACAATGGGGCCCTATCTTAATTAAAAAATACCTATAATACCTAGTATACCTAGTAAACCTACCTAATACCTACCCAATAAATACCTAGTATTTGTCAATTAAGAGTAGCGTTTAAACGCATAAATTTAGCTGTAACACTCACGGATCTTAAGTGACGCAGTGTTTTCTCGCCGAAAACAGAAATGGACGGCTGCTGATGTTGCCTCGAGCGTCATAAATAAACTACGTCTGATGATCCTATACACACTCGCGTCCTATTTTACCGTGTTTGAGTCGTTTGCCAGGTAACTTGTTGAGATAATACGAGTGTCCGGCAATAGGTATCGTCCAGCGTTACGGGACTTTCCCCTACGCAAGACAAAGTGACAGATAGTACTCTTCGATCTTCTGTACTATTTGCCTAAGAGTATGTATGTGGTCTATTGTACTAAAGCATTTCCGGAAACCAGTTTGTTTGGTATAAAACCTATTATTGACTAATCAAATAATGACAATTTAATAAAAATATATTCTCTATATGTTAAGCATTGAGCAAATCGACGAACGAAGAGGCCAAAATGAATAGAATATTTAAAAATAATTTAAACATTTAAAACGTAGTGTTTGATTCTAAATAAATATTTTATTGATGCTGGTGATGAATACCGAATTTCCTACTGATATAAAAAGCATAGATTGTCATCACTAGTTACTAAATAAAAGTATTCTTAGTGAGGTAAACATTGTCTGAATCAATTCTCTACTCACACGGCCATGAGTAGCCTTGACCTTATTAGGTTATCATGATTTTGAAAAAATGTACACGCTCATTTAAGTTCAATTTTACCAAAACCCAATGTAGTTCCAATAAAAAATTCACACAAATATATTATGATAGTAAATAGTGTTCTATGACAAACAATGACTTTGTTACTAATGTAGTTATTTATAAAATTTTTGGAACACAAAACGTTGAGAAGGCGGTTTAGGAAGTACACTGCAGATTTCAGCAACAGATGCAAGAGTTTGTTTAGATTTTATCGATGCTTTTCATCGTTCATTATTAATTTTAACGTAGTTACATATCCGAGTGAATCCAATTCATACTAGGTTCAAAGGTGTGTTATATATGCTAAAATAATCTATACTGTTTATATTTTTTTCATAGTAAAACCAATTTATGCAAACGGTGCAGTCGATTATTAGCAAAACTGCAAAGAAATTGAACCGAGCCATTTTCATTTTAAATATCCATATCAACAAAATACAAACGTCAATAACTCAAAAGTAGCTTTTTGTGGGTGGATCGTGGTTATATTCTCTATGGGTGGATCCTTTAGGCGTAACTATGTCCATTTAGGTCAAAATTTTAGATCGAAGTTATTCCCGTCATTTGTTGAAAGTATTGTTTAAAAACACCTTGATGAGTAGACAAGGTTTCTTTTGAATGTATTTCCACTTTGTCAAGTTTCTTTCTTCCCTTTTTTTAAAAAAAGAAAGAAAAGATTAATGCTATAAATTTGAAAATGCTAAAAATATAAAAATTACTTCCTTTGAGTAATACCATACTTAACCGATTTTGTAATGATTTTATAAGCGAGTTTCGAAAGATTTTATCATCCCCACCTGTTAAT
The DNA here is from genome assembly GCA_036936625.1 of Parnassius smintheus behrii. Taxonomy (NCBI): domain Eukaryota; kingdom Metazoa; phylum Arthropoda; class Insecta; order Lepidoptera; family Papilionidae; genus Parnassius; species Parnassius smintheus. The sequence goes on along the minus strand of JAUPFT010000019.1, from coordinate 32,415,074 downwards.
ATTAATGTTAATATGAATGAACAACCATTTCAACCTACTAACTAAAGATTTGTATGAGAAAAAAAAACGTGTAAATATTTTCCACGAGACACATAAATAAGTCGTAAGGTGAAATAGTTTTTACGTTAAAATGGTTTAAATAAGCCTCTGGGAAATATGCTGTAGAAATTTCCTTAACTTAGCTGTGACCTATTTTCCATAGCTACGTGAGCAGAGTAGAGTTTTGAAATAGTCAATTTCATTCATAAGCAAAAAAAATTACAAATTTATTTCTAAGAAATGTGTAGTCCACCGCCTCGCAATGAGGTGGTGTGGTGGACATTTCCTTGCCTTAAAATTCTTTCAGGAATGTACTCGTATAATATATGCTGTATCTTTTTATAAAGACGTCCAAGCTTGCCCATAAAGTACTAATAGCTCATTTGAAAGCTTTTTTTTTTTGCTTTTTCATATGGTAAAAGGAAAGTGTGAATAAACCGAACATTTCAGATGTAATATAACTTATAATTCAGAATAAACCTGCTCTTTTGAAAATTATTGAATTGCGTTACCAAAATTTTAAATTTACGGCCAGCCAGTTTTTCTTCAAAAGCCGTCTTCACTTTTTTGCATTGTACATGATCAAAATGCGAACAATGTTTGACTAACAAAATTAAACCCGAACCCAAGCATACCATTTCAAGACTTCAAGATACTGTAAGCTCGTTTTGCGTAAATCGGACCGAAACTTAATATTAAAAAATTTAAGGTAGCCGGGCTATGACATTGGGACGTCATATACCTCATTTACATTCAGCCCCTGCCACTGCTCCTCGCGCTGCCAGTCATACTTAGCTAAATACTGCCGTAGCAGGATCGCGGGAAGTGTCTATTTACATTCTGCCCTACCACTCACATCACTTTCGGCTTTCGACTATGGCAGACGTCGAAATAATTACAGTGTCCGCGCTGTGTCTTCTTGCAATACAAAATTATGTTAATAATTTAAAAAGATATCAAATTCAAAAGAAGATAGATAGATAGATAGAAAATTTATTTGCTTAAAAATATGGTACATAAGATGATCAATGACGTGGAACTGACATGTTTTGCCATAATTGGCATGCAAAAATGATATGAAATACAGCTAATTACACAAACCCAATATTACATTTTAAAATTATTGTATTGCTTAAAAGTTAGGTACAAACATTCTTTTTAAATTCAATTAAGTATTATGTACAATTAAATACTTATACAGATCCACTCTATTTAAATTCTTATACCGTAAATTGTTCAAAAATTATTAATAATTGAATTATTTCATTATTGTTACATAAATAATATTAAATATTATATGAGATTAGTTAAGCTATTATTGGTTTAGTAATTACACTACAGTATTAATTAATTCATAATTTTAACTACAACAAAATTATAATTTAAAAATCTATTATGCAAATATTACCATTTAACTTATTTCACATTTTAATAAATAAATAATCAATATGAGTTACTCATCGTTTTTAGAAACAAAATATCAATGTTCAGTAATTCCTTAAACCAAATTTTATATTAATATAATTAATTTGACGAATTTCTAATTAATTACCTATGTACATAGGTACTATGTTATCTTAAAAAGAAAATTCGTCTTCGTAGATGATGATTTGTGGTTTTTATCGTTGAAATCCCATATAGTTTTTTCTGACTCCAGCAGTTCTAAAAACTTTGTTGTATTTTCATTATTCCACTTGAAAGGCATTTTGGCAGATCGTACTTATTTAACAACAAGACGGCACGCACGTCCGTTCATCCAGGCGCTTGGCGCGAAGTGAGAGTGAGCGAATGGAGCGGAATGTGAACACTCACTGCCGTTCGCGCTGCCCGTCCTTTGACTTCCGCACGAAAAACCGACATTTGAGGGATCGTCGGGCAGTGGCAGCGGCAGCGGCAGCGGCAGTGTCAGCGCGAGTAGCCTGTTTACATACTGCCCTGCTCACTGCCCTGCTCACTTCCCTGCCCAACAGGGCTGAATGTAAATGGGGCAAAACATCTCAGTCCCTCCCCCCGTGACCATGGGTGTTGTAAAGCACCGGAAACGTCGGGAATTAAAAATAAGTTAAAGTTGTTAATTAAACGCGATAAAATCCGTAAATAAAGTTTTAGTCATTTTGTAGTGTTCGTGTAAATTTAAGAAATCATAATATTTAATTTATTGATATAATTACAGCTAGACATTACCTCCCAGAAAGTCAAGGCTGGTACAGCAGTATCGACTAGCTTTCTTTTATTGATAACTTAGAGTATGAAATATAATGTACCAAAATGTTCGGAGCAAATGGTGCTTGTCCGGTTAGGTATCCAAGATTCATGATTTCTACAAGCTGCAATCCAAGTCTGCCGCTTAAGACGATCTCTTGGAAATATGTAAAATCAAACCAATAATAGAAAAATGTACTGCTGTTTGTAATACTTTATTATAAAATCTAAACCAAAACAAAAATCAGTTCGGCAGACAAACCCGAATGCTTAATTAACTTACGAGTTGAAGTTGTGGCATAGGTACATCACTACATTGCAGTACTTTCTGTTGCAGTGATACCAGTTTATTTAAAAAAAATACATGCATTTGCTACGAAGTGGCAAGTAGCGATTTGACTTTTTGACCTTTTTGAAAACGAACAAGTATATTTCAAAAGCGCGGTCGTATTTGAGCGTACTCGTGGCGACTTGAGCGCGGTTGGGGAAGCGCGTCTGAACTTTTCGCTATTATCAGATTGTTTTGACTCATGCAAACGTGAAGTACCAACTCTAAGTAAATATGGAGCAGACCAATGATACAATAGCAGAATTTATGGAACTCTGTGATGGACTGATGTGAAACTGGTGATAGACTTACGCCTGAATCAGCTCGGCGCAGCTTATGATAATATTATCACGCCGCGTAGGATTTTTTTCAATAATTTTCGAACCTACAACAATGACGATTCTAGATTCTAGTAAGATTTAGAGAAATTAATCTAATTTAAAGAGTGGCTTTTGTTGTCCAAAATAAACAAATAAATATTCATTATATTGTTGTTAGTGAACAGAAATCATATTAATTTTATATTTAATATTTAACCGAGTAAAGGTGAAACTAAATGAATAAGTGTATCCCCCACGACAGTATATATTAGTATTAAAGTAGACTAAGTTTAGAGCAATATAATTAAAGTGATAGCAAGAGTAGCACGTCTCCTTTTCATTTAACACCTTCTAACATTACATGGCGGTTCCGCCAGGCGATGTAGGCCACTGGCAGGCGCGCTGCTACAATGCACGTGCACCGCCGGACCCTATATAAAGTAACAAAAATAAATTAAGTAAAAGAAATCAACAAATGTAAATATACAATATTATAATAATGGATTGAACTTTGACCCGGATAAGACAAAAAAAAACACTGAAGACGGAATACAAACGTAAGAAGAAGCCGCAGTATTACGTATTTTTAAAGAAGGTGATATGTATACATACCAAAAAATGTTTAATTTTGAAGATTTAAAAAAAAACAACGAGGATTTGAAGACTAAAACCATGCCGTATAACATAAGTTAGAGAAAATTAATTTACAAAATTTGAAGAAACTTAAGCCCAGCAAGCCTTAGCCGAAAAGAACAAAGAAGTAATTAAGAAGTAACTATTAGGGTACTAATTAAGGTTTTATATGTGGTAGAGCCACGCTGCAGCTATATTATGGTTGTAGCACGAATGGGTCGGCTCGACCGGGGAAGGACCACGTTCTCACAGAATACCAGAGTAAAATAGCAGCTTAATGCTGTTGTGTTTCGTATGTGGAGACCCGTTTTACAGGAATCGAGGCATTCCATCTTAGTCCTCACAACGATTCTTAATCGAGGTTAAATATAGATGTCTATGGGCCACAGCATCCACTATCCATCACGTGGACCGTGCTCGTTTGTCACCCCTATTCTATAATAGCACAGAAACAGAAACTTTTTATTCAATATAGATTATAAATAATACTTATTGAAAGTCATTTTTTTTAGAAAAAAAACCTCTGTCTTGGGGACTTGGGTCAGTGGGACTTTTTTAAAAAATAACAGCTTACAATCATGGATGTTACAATTAACAACACAAAACAAATTAGAAATAGCTCGGTACAGATCTCCTTAACCAGGGGTTATTATCCATAAATTCTTTATTATTATAATAACACTCTGTATACAAACTTAGTTTATTAAAGTTTTTGAACTTTGATAATTGTTTGAGATTGAGATAGACAGACAAGGGCGGTGTCATGTCTTTTTTTTAATATGTATTGTTTGATTAGTAAGTACCTCCAAACATCTCATATATCATAATAAAATGACTGGGTAATAACATGCTTATCTATGTAATAACACACAGATAATTAGTGAGGAAGTAAGATGTTTTAAACTGTAAGGATTACTTTTGTAATCATACACAGATATAATTTAATTATATTTATTAATAGCGATCCGCCCAAGCTTCGCACTGGTGATTTATGGATCTCGACAACAGCGCCATCTACCGTGTCCAAATGTAAATATAAACCATCTAGAGATCTATTCAAAAACACACAAACATTTTCATCAAAATTGTTTGGTTCAAAGTCTATAACGGACATAGGTAGAAACATTTTTGTGTTAGATGGATTTCAAAAGATTTTTTTCAAAGTAACTGATAACATGTCCATTTATGAAATTGTTAGGAATCAGAAGGGCATTTTAAATAATAAGGGATATGATATAAGACTGCTGTTTTCAATATCCATAAATTTTTTTGTCTCTACAAGCTTTCAGCCTGCAAAGAATACAAATTTGTTCTAAGCGATCCACCTGAGAAGAAGTTAATAAATATTGTAAAGGTGTCTTAACTAAATAATAATTCTTATCAATATATTATTTTTTCTATATTACATAGGAATCAAAAGGACATTTTTAATAATAAGAGATATAAGACTATGCCTTCAACGTCAATAAACTATGTTTACATATTTCTGTACGTTAAATAAAAAATAAATTATTATAATTTATACAACATTATTAATCAGCTCCGGCTGATCAAATACAGAAGCAGTAATTATTGATTAACTTCAACGATATTCGATTATGTAACAGTTGTCTTACATTTTATTTTCACTGGCTTCATGTAGGAGAAAAAGATATTATTTTTATTTCAATTATCTGACTTTATAGAATAAGTATGACAAACGAGCACATAGTCCACCTGATGGTAAGTGGATGCTGTGGCCCATAGACATCTATATTTATCCTCAATTAAGAATCTAAACTTATATATAACTTTTTGTCACCCCTGAGGACTAAGATGGAATGCCTCGTTTTCAGTAAAAAAGCGTCTCCGGATCTCTACACACACCATACGAAACACAGCGGTATTAATTTGCTTTTTTACTCTGGTATTCTGTGAGAGCGTGGTCCTTCCCAGGTCGAGCCGACCCATTTGTGCTACTCGTACAACCACAATATAGCTGCAGCGCGGCTCTACCACGTTCATAGATTTGTAGATTACAAAATAATACTCCTTTCTGCAGAGTTAACAACACTGCAAACTGACTAAGCTTAATAGAAGCATCTGATTCTATCACGTGGTATGGTCCAAAAACATCAAGGATGCTTAAAAATATGGTACATAAGATGATCAATGACGTGGAACTGACATGTTTTGCCATAATTGGCATGCAAAAATGATATGAAATACAGCTAATTACTTTCACATGGTATGGTCCAAAAACATCCTTGATGTTTTTGGACCATACCATGTGAAAGTCATTTTTTATATTAATAATGATGTCCATTAATGCAATTTTTTTTTCAAACTGTTAATTATTCAAGCTTTATATTTGCTTCTAGTACAAATAATTACGACATTTTTAGGGTTCCGTAGTAAACTAGGAACCCTTATAGTTTCGCCATGTCTGTCTGTCCGTCTGTCCGTCCTCGCTTAATCTCTGTGACCGTTAGCACTAGAAAGCTGAAATTTGGTACCAATATGTGTATCAATCACGCCGACAAAGTGGAAAAAAATTGGAAAAAAATGTTTTATTAGGGTAGCCCCCCTATATGTAAAGTGGGAAGTGATTTTTTTTTTAATTTCAACCCTAACGTGTGATATATTGTTGGAAAGGTATTTAAAAATGAATAGGGGTTTACTAAGATCATTTTTTGATAATGTCAATAATTTCGGAAATAATCGCTCCAAAAGTAAAAAACAATGTGTTCCCCCCCTCTAACTTTTGAACCATAAGTTTAGAAAATATGAAAAAAATCTGAAAAGTAGAACTTTATAAGGTCTTTCTAGGAAAATTATTTTGAACTTGGATGGAAAGTCGGAGCGTCTGCCGCGGAGCGTGCAATGTTGCACGCTCCATGTTCGCGCACGTACCCACTACCGGGAGCAGCAGCTGGAGCGCGGAGCGCTGCTGGAGCGCGAACATAATGGTTACCCACCTTTAAACTCATAAGTGGGAACACTTATTGTGACGGACGGGAAACTACGGAACCCTACACTGAGCGTGGCCCGACAAGCTCTTGGCCGGTTTTTACACATAAATATATGTACCATCTATATTGCCTATCTACTATGGCTGGTATAAATCCGGGATCCAGGTCTAGCTTAACAAATAAGACATTTAGTATAAGCTACTCGCTGAAAACAATGAAAACAATATGTAGTTTATATTGCGTAGCGTAATTTATGTTTGCCGATTTGTAGGCGCTTATCCTACCCACATTTAAGTTTAGATCAACGACACTGTAGTTTTACCGCGTAAAGATCGTATTTTGAATTTATTAGCTACCACCATAAATTGAATTGCCAACCTGGCCCCGAATTGTTGATGTCTATTTTGCGGCAGAATTATTGGATTCTTTCTGCACGCAAATTAATCCGCAATCGGGTGCACAGATGTATAACTGTATAGCTAGCATTCGAGTTCGTCCTAGGCCATCATTCCCGGAAATGGCGGACCTTAGGTCTTGTCGTGTAACACAATCTGCAAAGCCTTTTATGCACACCGGGTCAGAATTTTCTGGTCCATTCAAGGTCACACTTACTCGTGGGCGTGGTGTAAAATCCACGAAGGCGTATGTTTGTATTTTCGTGTTTTTGATTACTCGCGTTGTACACATAGAACTCACCGGTGATCTAAGCACAGCTAGCTTCTTGGGTACATCTAAAAGGTTTCTTTCTCGCCGCAGCCCAGTAAGTAACGTATACTTTGATAATGGTACGAACTACGTAGGAGAAAAACGTGTCTTATCAGAGTTACACGAGTTCTTATCCTCTAAATATTATAATTCGGAGTTCGCTCACGTCTTAGCTGAGAACCGCATCGAGTGGTCTCGGAACATTCCCGCCGCTAGTCAATTTGGGGGCAATTTGGGAGACTAATATTAAAAGTCCACAGAGTCACTTATATCGCGTGATTGGAGATCAAATGTTATCCTTTGAAGAATTAAGCACTGTACTCGCACAAATCAAGTGCGTTATGAACAGCCGTCCCTTTTGTAGTACGTTGTCGAGTGACTCCTCGGAGCCGCTGGCTCTAACTCCAGCACATTTTTTGAATCTAACACCTTTGAAGTATTTACCCGCTATAGATATAGACGATGACAAACTCCATGTTCTTTCACGTCATGGCTTGTTAGACAGGCTAGTGCAATCACTTTGGAAGCGATGGAAATCGGAATATCTGCATACGTTGCAATCTCGGCAGAAATGGAACACAACCAAGCATTAACGGTTGGAACGGTAATTATTCTCACTAAAGAAAACACGCCGCCTCTTCATTGGCTATTAGGGATCGTTGAAGAAGTTTTTCCTGGATCCAACGGAGTAACGAAGATAGCTCGTGCTAGAAGCGCACGCGGGTTATATATGCGTCCTGTTGTCAGTCTCTGTCCTTTACCTAACTAATAGTTTTCGAAATGTATTTCTAGGTTAGGTTAGTAGTTTAAATTAGGTTTTAGTAGTAGCTTTAATTAGTTGAAGGGAACCCTTCGGGAATGGTTGCGCAGAAAACGAATACCCTCGCGTTTTTTTTGTTCTGTTAGTAATTATCCGGTACATTCTCCCATCCCATCCGTATTCCTTTCCGCACGCACTGAGGGGGGGGGGGGCAGGAGGAGGCAAAAAATACGTGGCGTAATTTTTGCCTCTAATGAGAAAGCGCACTCCGCCTGGATGGAAGTGGAGACGGCCGAGAAGATAAAAGGACGTCCGCTGCCGCCGCTCGCTCTCTTGTAACTTAGTGTCGGCGGCCTCGGGCCTGAGACAAATGGCAGCAAGAAGACCCACCCCGGTAAATGCTTTTCCATTTAGAATTAAGTGAGCTGTTTTATATTTTATCCTTTGTTGTGCCTTTATTGTCGAAGAAATCTTTTATCATTAATAAACTGTGACGAAACTATGTACAAGATCGTGAGATTGAAGAGGTCACACCTCGACATTAATATGGGATATCTAGGGGATCTGACCACCCGGCCTGCCTACAGAATATACTACATATTTTATTTTTGTACCTTATATTTATAACAAACATAAGTTTTTTTTATAAAGTAGAATAAGGTTATAGTAGTATTCCCGTATAGGACAGGTACTATACTTTATGTACTACTCTTTGAAGCAGTATAATTAGTCATGGCAAGAGTAACACGCCTCCTATTCACAAAAAAAAAAAAACAGTGTTGCATGAACTCATAATTTGCAAGCAAATGGTCTGAAAATATTTCGTGGACAACATTTATCGACTTAATAAATGTATATTAACATTCGTAAATACAAAATGACTTAAAACGAAATTGTATTAGTATTTACAAACTTATAAATAAACTTTAATTACTTCTGGAGTCACTGCTAAGACGTGGAAATAATTTTAATTTTAAAAGGTCTGCTTTACTTTTTATTTAAATTTTTTGCCCTTTCGAGTGGTCTGAGAAATATCGAAGTTCAATGTAACAAGTAGAAAGTCATTTAAAAAGGGGTTCGTAAAGAAAGTTTTTTCCAATTTTGTCACCTTAAGGGTTGGATTTTTTAATCTGTGTGGAATCCCTGAAGGATAAGCTAATTAATAAGATAGGACCGATATATATATATATATATATATATATATATATATATATATATATATATATATATATATATATATATATATATATATATATCGATATAGAACTACGCAGAATAAACTTAATGTTTCATGAAGTCTAACAGTGGCATGATTGGTTTTAGTTTTTTAATTACAGGATCCTCAGCATACCCATAGTAGCATAGCATAGTACCCAGCCTCCTTCAACATTTAAGTCTTTTTAAATTTCAACAGCCTCACGTGTAACACCTGAAACGTCGGGAGTTAAAATAAATAAAATTTTACGTGATAAAATCCGTAAAAATAGTTTTATTCAATATGTAATATTCATATTAATGTAAGAAATCATTACATAAATTAGTTGTTTAGAAAGCGTAACATTTAATTTTTTATGAAACTTTTGGACAAAATTATATTTTGTTTACACTTTGTTATAAAATTGTAAATGTAATACAAATTGTGATAAAATTATTTTAGTAACAATATTTTGATTTCTTTAGAGCACTTACGATAACTTATTGGATAATGAAAGTTGAGCTACTTTCTGGAGTACCATTAAACTTCGGATGCGGGCCGAACGATAATGACTACAAAGTTGTTGTTCATCGTTGTCGTTTTTTATTTTTGTTAAATTAGAATAAAGCTAAAATTTTAACAATTGCAATTTTCGAATAATAAAGTTATTACTATATCAGGCTTTTATTCAGCACTATATACTTAAACATCGCATTTGTTATCGATGTTGTTAAAAAGGCCTTGTAGTGGTGGTGTAAGAGAATCCATCGCCTCAATTCTTCAGTGGCCGTTGTAAGAGACCATAATGGAAAAGGCCAGAAAACCTCATATTCTGCCGTTCCCAGCGTGCAAATAGTTTGAGATAGATTATGTTAGGATATGATAGAAAATCAAGACATTACTAACTTATTGTAGAATATAAAGTACTAAGGAAACTAAATAGCATCTATAAAAAACAAAAATATCAATCAATTAATTCGTATTATATTTTACTTTAAACATGTCAATAAATTAAGTTCAGATAAATTTCAATATTACAATTCTAGTCGAATTATTAAGAAGTCATTTATTGAGTAATAACTTTTATTTAAAAGAAATTTACAAAAAAAAAATAATTTACTTTTAAAGATTCATCCCTTTAAAATAAGCAAGCATTTTTTTACATGTATCGCCACACAATATGACGCATGAAGCTGCAGTCTTCAGCAGATTTGACAGCATGCAGGCAACTGAACAGACAAATGTCCAAATGCATGCGGCGAGACTTACGCAACTTCAATACACCTTGTATTGAAGAAGTGATCGAGTGCAACCAAGGCTCCAAAGTGTTTGCTAGAGATCTGTCTGCCAGAAAGAGCCAACTGTTGAAGCTGAAGACTGAATGTGGCAGCATCGTTTCCGGGACACCTGAAATTTTGAGTGAAATTGAGAGGTTCTATGGGCAGCTGTACTCATCATTGGAGCCACACGCAAGTGTGAGTAACGATCAAAGAGTCTTATCCGACACTATTCCGCTGATATCCCAGATGTCAGCCTGGGCTAGGTTAGAATGGCTCTGCAGCGTCATAAAAACGGCAAGCTCCCGGGCGAGGATGTAATTACAGAGGAGCTTCTGAAAGCGGGTAGAAAAAGGATACTTGAAGTCTTTCAGAAACTCTTCAACTCCCTCCTTCATGGCATCACTACTCCGGAGGAGTGGAGTAAAAGACCGGTGATCTTGTTCTTCCAGAAAAGCGACAATGCTCTCTTGAAGAACTACTGAACGATTTCCCTTCAGAGCCGCGTTTACGTGCTATTTCCAAAGCCATTGCAATTCGTCTTGCACGCAGACTGCACGACTTCAGGTCTCCCGAACAATCTGGTTTCTGAAAGGGCTTCAGCATCATAAACCACACACATGCCCTTCGGCAAATTGTTTAGGAGTCTGAAGCACACAGACTGTCTTGCGTTTGTGGACTGTGGAAAATCCTTTGATAACGTCGAAATTTGGGCAGTCCTCTTCACAGTCCCTTCAGAGTTGCTAAGTTGACTGTCGGTATATAGAAATAGTGTAGTGTTAGTACAGTAAAATAGGTCACCCAGTATAATATAAAGAATAAATGGATAAATTTCTAAACTCAAATCTAATGGACTAAATAATACCTCCTACTATTAAATAATTAACTTATATCCAGCAGTGAATTAATAGGCTGACAGAAAGATAAAGGAACGAGAAAGGCATTTCATTTTGTGTCGGTATTTTATGTAAGATAAGTGGTGGTAGGCTGTCCCGTCACGGTTCTCTGCACGATGTTATCCGAATAGAGATATTTATAGAACATGACAGGAGACCCAACTGAGACTTTGGTTTCATTGGAGAGAGGTAAAGCCCTAATGTAGAATGCTACTTGCATAGACGATTCAGCAGTTTTTCATCTTAAGGGTACCTCGGTTAGAGCCGGGGCGGCATCAGTGACAGCTGAAATAAGTAAGTGGCACAAATATGAGTTTCTGAGAGATGACTACATACTTGTGCATTTGCTGTAAAAACAGGTTATTCTGTTTATCCACCCTAAGAAATCCAACCTAGGGTGGATACTCGGAAACACATGTTCATTTACCTACCCTAGACGGTATGGATAATTTGAATACACTTTTTGATTGTTATACCGCCTTTTCTCCCCAAGTACAGTTCAATAGAAAATATATTCATACTTTAACATATTGTTACGAGCTTGAGGTTCGTGACAATAAAAATTGCCGATAAAATTACCTAAATTAACACTTTAATTTACTTTACACAAATTATAGTTAAAACACTAATAATAAAACACACTAATCCACTTAATTCCGCTCCGAAGCTTCGCTTGTTTCGTCAAATCAACACTGTCTCGATCGCATCTTGCGCCACCTATTTATTTCAATTAGCAAAATATCCGAAATGTTCAAGTAAACACGCGTAAGGTACCGAGAGCTCGAGTATAGATTTTCTAGAAACTCAGTTCTTCGGGTGGCGCTGTCGGTCGAGAGATCGGTGATGTCATTCTCTGCAAAGCTCCCCTCGCTCTCGTTCCTGACACTAGATGGCGCTAGTTGACTTATTCACACAACACTGCCCCCTCCTAAGACATGTTCGTCCCGAGCATTATCGGTCCCATAATAACGCGCCAAGCGATCCACATGGACGATCTTAGGAGTCCCTCTTGCGCCTTTCTGTATCCGGTAGGTCACATCGTTGATCCTGGTTACAATCCGGTACGGGCCGTCCCATTTAGCTTGAAGCTTAGGAGATTTCCCTTTGCTGCGGACTGGATTGTGCAACCACACTAATGAACCTTCGTTGAACCCTTTATTGTTCATTTTTCGGTCGTACCGGGTTTTCATTTTTTCAGACATTTGCTGGCCCGATTGTCTGACGTGCTCATAAATGTCATTCATTTTGTTCCGCAAGTCATTTGCATAATCGGTTATACTGCGTGAGGCATCAGGTGGTATCCCGGTGATCAGGTCGACAGGCAGCCGTAATTCTCTTCCAAAGTTTGCGAAAGCTGGTGTCACTGCTGTACTTTCGTGAACAGAACTTCGATATGACAACAAAAACGGTTGTATGTGCTTGTCCCAATCTCGTTGCCGATTGTCTACAACTTTTGCTAGGTACCTCTCCAATGTCTGATTAAATCGTTCCACCATTCCATCAGATTGCGGGTGATAAGAAGTCGTTCTTGTTTTATGAGTACCCATAACTCGGCAAGTTTCCTGGAATATTTGAGACTCAAAATTCCTTCCTTGATCGCTGTGAATCTCTAAAGGTACTCCAAAACGACAGAAGACTTCATGAACTAGTTTATCTGCAACTGTTGAAGCTTCTTGATTTGGAATGGCGAAGACTTCTGGCCACTTAGTGAAGTAATCCATCACAACCATGAAATACTTGTTACTGCTTTCACTCTCCGGAAACGGCCCCGCCACGTCAATGGCTATTCTCTCCCATGGTGCACCCACATTGTACAAATTCAATGCACCTCTACTACGAGTCTGAGGTCCCTTTACAGCCGCACAACTTGTACATTTGCGACACCAGTCCTCGACATCGTTTCGACAGTGGACCCAGTAAAACCGTTCTCGGATCTTCAGTAGAGTTCGTTTAACTCCCAGATGGCCTCCTGAACAATCATTATGGTACAGCTGTAGAACATCCGGTACTTTAGCTTTAGGGACAACCATTTGCAAATGACAGCTGTCTCCCCGAACGTTTTCCCATTTACGACACAGAACTCCATCCTGAAGCAGCAAGCTGTCCCACTGGGCCCAATAGCTTTTAGTGGTCGAACTCATCGCTGAGACGTCACTCCACTTGGGCTTGGGAGCACTGGCCTTTATCCATTCCAGAATCGGCTTGATGTCCGGATCTTCCTGCTGTGCATGTCGTAAGCTGTCCTTCCATTCGTTGCTGAGGTGGTCTGCCCTGAGCATCCTCACGGATACCACTTCCTTACTCTCTTGCCTAGTACAATGTTTGCAATCTTCAGGACAAGGTCTTCTTGACAATGCATCTGCGTTGCCATGAGATTTCCCGCTGCGATGTTCGATCTCAAAGTCGTATTCCTGCAGTAGTTCAATCCACCTCACAACTTGTCCTTCTGGGTTTTTAAACTGCAATAGCCATTTTAGTGCAGCATGGTCAGTTCGTAAGTGAAACTTTCGTCCCAGAAGATATTTGCTAAAATGCTGCAACGACTTTACCACAGCGAGAAATTCGCGTCTTGTGACACAATAGTTCCTTTCCGGTTTTGACAACGACTTGCTGAAGTACGCTATCACGACCTCTTGGTCACCACTCCGTTGAGACAGCACACCGCCAAGTCCTATGTCACTTGCGTCTGTGTCAACTATAAATTCTTTGCTTGCATCAGGGTATCCCAAAATAGGTGTTTTGCACAGACGGTCCTTAAGCTCCTGGAATGCGATATTGCAACTTTCATCCCAGCAGAACTGTCGCTTCTCCTCGATTAGCTTGTGCGGAGGTTTGGCTATATCCGCAAAGTTCTTCACGAATCGCCGGTAATAGGAGCACAAACCCAAAAATGCTCTAACCTTCGTCTTGTCTTTTGGAACCGGCCAATCCTTGACAGCGGCGATTTTCTCTGAATCTGTGCGGATACCTTCTTCCGATACTCCAAACCCCAAAAAGTTAACTTGCCGTTGGAATAGTGAACATTTCATCGGGCTCAACTTGAGGTTGGCACTCTGAATCTTCATAAGCACGCGTTCCAGGTTTTGAAGGTGTTCCTCAAACGTACGGCCCACGATGATGATGTCATCCAAGTAGACCAGACAGGCATCGCCAATTAGCCCGGTAAGTACAAGTTCCATCAGCCTTTCAAACGTTGCTGGAGCATTGCACAACCCAAACGGCATTACTTTGAATTGCCACAGACCCTTTCCCGTCGAGAACGCAGTTTTCTCCTTGTCCTTAGGGTCAATTTCAACTTGCCAGTAGCCACTTTTTAGATCCAGCGTGCTAAACCATTTTACTCCTGTAAGCATGTCCAGCGTGTCATCAATTCTTGGCAATGGATAGCTGTCCTTCTTCGTAACGTCGTTCAGACGGCGGTAGTCAACACAAAACCGCATGCTGCCATCCTTCTTCTTTACCAGCACCACGGGTGAACACCATGGACTAGATGAAGGTTCAATAACACCATCCTTCACCATTCCCTCAATCATGGTTTCCACTTCCTTTTCACGTGCTACCGGCAATCTTCTTGGCCGCTGACGGATAGGCAATTCCTCACCTGTGTTTATTTTGTGTTGAACTAAGCCAGTCTTTCCTATATCAGCATCGTTTGACGAGAATACATCGGCGTACTTGAGTAACAATTTCTTCGCCTTGACCAATTCGTTCGGGGAGAGAACACTGCGACAGTCTTCCACAAGTGTGGTCACTCTCGTTTCTGAAACCTTGCTGGGGGTCCCACTCGATATATATTGGCACCGACGTAACCAATCCACTTCCTCACAAGTGCCAACCAGTGTGCCTTTTTCTATAATCTGTTCCCGGTCGCAAAGGTTCAACACACGTATTCTTGAGATATCAGTGGTTCTGACCAAGATTCGAGCTACTTTCCATGGAAGGTCATTTTTTACCCTTTCCACAAGTACACAACGGTGAGCTTGCCCAGCGTTTCGGGGAAGACTAACCGGAACAATCGTTTCCGATCTCGGCGGAAGAACAATCTTCTTAATGCTGTATACGTTCCCTGGTAACGCACCTTCCATAAAAAGTTCCTCCTGTCCACATTTCAAAACACCTTGCTTAACGTCGATCTCACAACAATTATTCCTCATAAAGTCTAGGCCTAGGATGCAGTCGTCCATTATATCAGCCACGATGACATTATGCAGGTAGATCACGTTGCCAAGCTTCAACTCCATCTCCTTCTCTCCACGGACGGGTATACGCTGACCGGTGGCTGTTACCAAATTAATGCGTTTTCGGTTGTATGCGGAGTCCCCAAGGAACTGACTTATAAGTTGGGAACTAACAACCGTACGAGAGGCTCCAGTGTCTATGGTCAGTTTACACGGCATTCCCTTGACCTCGCCCTTGATGATTAGACTGTTCCCATCATGGGTTTGTGAGATCGAGATCCTTGGGGCTCTTTTAACATCAGCCAGCACCCGCCCCGCAGTTCTGGCTTTTACTCGTTTCCCTGCTGCTGCTGGGCGGTGCTGTTGGCCGCACTACCCTCCTGGGATCGTTCACCTTCCCTTTCTAGGGTTCGCTTAGGGCAGCTGGATCGAAGATGGCCCTTTTCCCCACAGCCGTAGCACCTTGGGCTGTATCCTTTGTTGCGGTCGCGAACTGTAGCTGCTGCAACCTCCCTGACGCGATGGGAACGATGATCCTGCCGCACGGCTTCCACTTCCAGTGCATGGGCCAAGGCGTCCTTAAGCGTCTCGTGGTGCCCGAGCCTCACAGCAGCTCTGACTTCCAGGTCACGGATGCCGTCGATGAATGTCTGCACCAGGTTCCCTTCAATGAGCGCAGGTACAGACCGGTATGCTTTTCGCACCAGCTTCTTCACTTCTAGAGCCCACTGCTGCAGGTTTTCATTGATGCGCTGCACACGATCTTTAAACTGCGCACGAAAGACGTGTTCCAGGTGAGCGTCACCATATCTCGCCTCCAATGCCTCAAGGAGTTGCTCATAAGTCACTTCCTCACCGAGAGCTTCCAGAACTGTTAAGGCCTGGTCGCGCAGGCCTAGTGTGAGAGCAGTCATGGCCTGACTTTTGTTCCAGCCGTTCGCCTTCATAACAGCCTCGAACTGGATTTTGTAGGCTGACCAGGAAGAGGTACCGTCGAACGGTGGCACCTTGAACCCGCGTAGCGAAGGTGTTGTAGCTACTACGGGAGCTGTAGCTCCATCTCCGAGTTTGAGTTCGTCCAGTGATTTCTTCATGTCAGCCATAACGTTGTCAACCCGATTGTTTACTTGGTCGATTCGGGTTTCAGCTTTCTCGATTCGGTTTTCAGCTTTCGCGATTTAGGTTTCAGCTTCCGACAGGCGGTTGTCATGCTGAGCAACCCTATCCTTCACCTCCTTTATCTCCTTCCCGAAGGTAGCGTGAAGGTCCTTCATGAGGAGCATCTGCTCTTCCAACCGACGGGCCTGTTCCTCTTGTCCGCCCCGCAGCTGCTCCTCCAAACGACGAACCTGGTCTTCCTGTCGGCGGGCCTGTTCATCCTGTCCACCCCGCAGCTGCTCTTCCAACCGACGGACCTGTTCATCCTGTCCACCCCGCAGCTGCTCTTCCAACCGACGGACCTGTTCCTCCTGTCGGCGAGACTGCTCCTCCTGTCGGCGAGCCTGCTCCTCCTGTCGGCGAGCCTGCTCCTCCTGTCGGCGAGCCTGCTCCTCCTGTCGGCGAGCCTGCTCCTGCAGCATCACCATCAGAGCACCTAAGTCAGGTGCTACAGACGTAGAAGCTGCTGACGGACCGGCTTCCGTGGCCGGCGGCTGGCCCTCAGACATCTGCGGCGTTGCACCACCAAATCTCCTCTGGTCCGTCTCCTGCTGGCGTTGACTTCGGGTACGGACACCCTCCGTTTCCTCCTTAGGTAAAATCGGCATTATTTTATCCCACTTCTGACACCAATTGTTACGAGCTTGAGGTTCGTGACAATAAAAATTGCCGATAAAATTACCTGAATTAACACTTTAATTTACTTTACACAAATTAAAGTTAAAACACTAATAATAAAACACACTAATCCACTTAATTCCGCTCCGAAGCTTCGCTTGTTTCGTCAAATCAACACTGTCTCGATCGCATCTTGCGCCACCTATTTATTTCAATTAGCAAAATATCCGGAATGTTCAAGTAAACACGCGTAAGGTACCGAGAGCTCGAGTATAGATTTTCTAGAAACTCAGTTCTTCGGGTGGCGCTGTCGGTCGAGAGATCGGTGATGTCATTCTCTGCAAAGCTCCCCTCGCTCTCGTTCCTGACACTAGATGGCGCTAGTTGACTTATTCACACAACGTTCGTGGTTATTAAATATTGATTAATATTTAATAACCACAAACCTATACAAAAATCATATTACGTATTACATTTAAACTCAATTAAACTTCCTCATTTTAAATGATAATAAGTAATGATTTCTTAAATTTACGCGAACACTACACATTGAATGAAACTAAATTTACGGATTCTAGCGCGTTTATTTAACTGATTTTACTTATTTTTAATTCTGTGTACAGAAAAAAGACCCATACCAACAGATATTTAAATGGTGAATATCACCATCTTCCTTCACAGTTAGCTACCGTGGACAAATCTTTGTTTCAGAGAGCACGAGGGATCTGTGACAGAAAACATCTGGCCGCCGAGCTGCAGCATGTCAAGCAAGTGTTGCAAGACAACAAGCTTCGGATCCCGCGCCTACGTCACAGTGACCGAGTGAAGCCGGCCACAGTCGAGCGTGTGCCTGCTGTACTACCATATGTCAGAGGAGTCACAGACAAGGTTGGCTACATCTTGAAGCGAGCTTCCATTAAAACATACTACAAGCCGCCGAAGAAGGTTAGTCAATTTTTACCATCCGTCAAGTGTAATATCCCTCTACAAGATGCAGGAGTGTACAAGTTAGATTGTGAATGTGGTCTCTCTTACATAGGTCAAACAAAAAGATCCATAAAAACCCGCGTGAAAGAACATATAGCTGAGGTAAAGCACCGACGCTCCGGGAAGTCCGCAGTCTGTGAACATGTTCAAGATCGTCCCCACCATTACATCAGATTTGATAAACCACAAATCCTCGCAACCTACCAACCTAAAAAACCTACCAAGGATGATACGCGAGGTTATTGAAATTAAAAAAAACATCCTAATTTCAATAGAGAGGATGGTTGGGTGCTGCCATCTGCTTGGGATCCTATAATTAACAAAATTAAACCCAAACCCAGGCATACCACTGCAAGACTTCAAGATACTGTAAGTTCGTTTTGCATAAAAAATTAATATTCAAAAACTGAAGGTAGCCGGGCCAACAATGACATTGGGACGTCTGTTGCTGTAAATCACCCGAAACGTCGGGAATTAAAAATAAGTAAAATCAGTTAAATAAACGCGCTAGAATCCGTTAAATTTAGATATGATAATTGAAGTTATTAGTTTTTGTGTTTTTTTTATGGTAAAAAATATTATATGTTTGAATGTTAAGTAAATAAATCACTGATATTTAAATTTTATAACACATGATGCATTTTGTAGTGCCGTGCCATACTATAAAGCTGCATGGGACACTTTGTTGAAAATATCCCCTAGGTCATCAAACGTGAAAGGAAAACCGCAAATATGAGCTCGACTTCC